>JBAIZL010000044.1:815000-1122500 GCA_036971475.1 Prosapia bicincta
ATTGACATACTAGTTTTGTTGATCTCCTTGAATATATTTTAACATCATGTTACAGATATTGACTTAAAGGAAATTGTAATATATTTTCAAAAATTCTGCGTTTTGTACTTATTCTGTAGAACTAGTTCATGTTTAATTGTCAAAATTTATGTTGTTCAATAGAATTGAAATAAATGGCCGTTACTAGTTTGGTTGTATTTAAAAACTCTGTTAGTTTAAAGATTAAATATTAGGTAATTGTTTCATATATTTTTATATTGTGGAGTTTTTAAATTTTCTTATTTTAATATTTGTAGTTACATTAACCTGTCATTATGTCCATATCTCATTTCAATGTCTTATTGTCACAATATTTTCCAAGATTTATTTATTATATTTTTCAAATCCTTAAAAATAAATTTAATAAAATTTCCTAAACCCCAAAAATATTGCAAATAAAATTCACTAAGTAATGGACTACCATTATAAGATTTTTAACTGTGATAACATCCATCAGCTTGAGTAAAGCTCTAAGACAAGCTTTTAATAAAAATTATTGTAATAGTGTTTTAATGTATTGTTTATGAATTTTTATTGTCAGATCGTTATTCTGTTCCTTACCCATTCTGCTAGTCCTGAATAGTTTTTTTGCTTTAATAATTGAACCTATGTTCATGAACATTGTAGTTATGATGTCTATTTCTTCAACTCCTTTGTCACATATCACTGCTTCATTTCCTTCATGTTAATGCTGCACTGAACTAACTTAGTTATGGTTTTTGGTTCCTCTCACCTTGAATCCACATCTTCCAGTAATCACCGAAATCTCATCTTGTATGTAGTTTAAACGTCGTTTTCACCTAGTCAATTTGTTTTTCAGGTTGTCAGGACAGCTCTACAGATGCTTTTCTGCTATAAATTTTCAACATTATGGAAATCTTTGAGTTAATTGTAAAATAAAGTGTTATTGGTTTATGCTATTGTGAAACTGCATAGATTTCAGTAATAAAAAATGCATTTTTATAAAATGTATTGCCTTTCCAACCTTGGGGAATTCCTTTCTGACCTGTTTTATTTTTTATCATCTGACTTTTTCTTTTCTTATTAAATGCAACATAACTAATTATTTGAAGATCTGTAAAAGTACAGTAACCTTGTTTGTGTTTATAGTAATATTCCCTTCGTGTATGCAATTTGGTTTTAGGTTTAAGAACTTTCATCAGTACAACTTTTTTAAAAACTATAGACACAAATCTGTAAAAGTTTGTTGATTTTTTAGTCTAACCTATGTTCTAATATTCTGCTAGTAAAGTTAATTTGTGAAACTTTTTGAATTTCAAGTAGTGGAGTCAGACTTTTTGTGAGCTCTAGAACATTTTAAAGGCAATATTCAGTCCTCTGCAAAGACAATTTTTATTTAAATGTAATATAAATCTAATACTGATTGTAGATTTTTGTTGTTGTTTTAACAACATAAATACTGTATAAGTATTTCATAAATACTGTATAATGGGGTTTTTATGCTGAAGCAAGCATAATATTGTGTAAGCTAAAGCCGGGTTAGCTCCACATTGTGTAGTTTCAGGACTGCGGTTTCGTAGGGACATTTTACATTCACAGGCCTATAGGTAAATAAAGTCTTAATGACGTTGGTTTTAAAAATACAAATTATTTGTTTTAATGTGTAGAATATCAACACATTTGTTTTAATGTGTTGACATGAATATCAACTTTTTACTGCGGAAAATACGGAAAGTTAATTTTTTCCCACATTTTAGTTGTTGGTCTGTAATGGCATGTTTAGCGTGAACCGGGCAGACAATAGCTACAGTGCACTGCACTACGTCTAGATTTGGTTGTAATTTAATTTTATACAACATTACTATATACCTATATTAAAATATACCAATAAAGTATCCTGTCAGGATAGATTTGGTTGTAATTTTTCTAAATATTTAGACTTATTGCCGATGCAGAAAATTACAACCAAATTTATCCTGACTGGATACTTCATAGATATGTTGTATAAAATTAGAACCAAAAGTAAAATATTTACATTTTATGTTTAGTATTAAAATTAATTGACTTTGTCGAGTGCAATGCGCTGTAGCTACTGAGCGGCCGGTTCACACTATATATGCCGTTATAGACTAACATTTAAAATGTGCAAAATAATTAACTTTCCATTAAAATTTTTTAAAAAACCAATCTCATTTACCAGCCATATAAATTTGAGTAACAGAGATCAGTAAAAAGTAAACCAACAGATTACATGTCAGATTAATATAATTATTTAAAATTCATCCTTGTGGTATTTCTTTTATCTCACTTCGTAATTTTATTGTTACAAGTTTTTAGAAAGTGTTTTTTATTCTTTTCATTTAAACTATAACAGATCTATAAATAATAGGTTATATTTGTTGTCATACAATAGTAAAATTCCTTTTTTGTACAGCGTCTGTGTATTTGTTTTAACAGACCTTTACTTTTTTTTAAATAGATCTAAATTTTCAAACTCTGTGTGTAATATAGATGCAGTATCTACAATTTTCTTTGTTCAAAATAATATTTTGTTTTTCAATTGTGGGTTTTTTGCTTTTATATATTTCTCTTCATATTAATTTTTCCAGTAATTTTTATTTCAATTCAATATATATTATTATAACTATAAGTAATTTCATGATAATGGAAGTATAAATTTTAAAAAAATACAGTTTATAATAATTGCCTTTTCCTTTCTATAAAGAAGTATAACTGATGCAATGCTTATGATCCTAATAGGAGGTAGGTATATTTTATGTATATAACTCCTACCATGTGCTGCCATGGTCATCCCTTATATCTCTACTCGGGGGCTTGGAGGTTCAGTTCTTATGGCTTTCCTATATTTCATAGGTGATGATAGTAAAACTGTGTGCGTTTAAACCACACACAAAATTTAAATGAATATTTTGTTGTTGGTATGTAAACAAATAAGTGAGGCAATAGAATTGAAGAAAGAGTAGGTTATAATTTATATCTAGAAATACTCTCAGACATACAATTTGATATATTGTTCATTTTAATCCTTTAGCTTAAAAGTTTTTGCTTACTAAATGGTATCCCTGGAGTGAGTTTTTATAAAATTACTTTTGTTTGCTCCAACAGATTTATCACCAATGTATAGTATTTCATTTAAAACTGAAATGTAGATCGCTATCTGCACATTTGACATTGGCTTTTAGTCCTGACTTGTAGCCCCAATAGCTTTGAAAGTTAGCACACCAACATGGAAGCAGTGATACCATAGATACTTGATACAATCAGAAAGAAGTTCATACCAGTATTGGCCCAACAGTAATTTTATATATTTACTAGCCAAAGGGTCAATTTGGCTGGTTTTTACCAATAATACTAACGCTGTAATAAGAGTAAATCTTTGAGCTTTAAATAGAGGCTGATGCAAATAACAATCCTGAGGAAGGTTGTACCACCTTGTTCAAACTTGAAAGTCTGCCAGTTACTGCAGGCCTAAAAGAGTTTTAACCATACATCTCAATTCCACAAAAATAACAATACAAGTAACTTAAGATTAAAACCCTTATGTACATTCCAATGACCATGCCATCATCATCAGAGGCGCTTCTTAAAATCTAGCAAACAAGAAGTTACAAATTAGGTCTCTCTAGTTTCTAACTTCTTTTTTGCTAAATTGTAATTTTGTAATAAGAGCCTTTGAGGATGATGACATGGTCATCGAAATGTACATAAGGGTTTAATCTTAAGTTACTTGTATTATCTGTTATTTTTCTGGTATTGGGGCTGCTTCCTATATTTTCATTGTAATATATAGTACGACTGTGCTCTTCCATCGTATTGAACATAAATGTTAAATACATAGATATTTAGTTTAAGAAATCAAATCATTTTTAAAAAAAGTACTATATCCTTCAATTTCTTCTATCAGTTCACACTCTCCTTATATACATCTTGTACAAATTTTCAATCGTTAATAAAATACATTTCTATTTATCCTATCAAGTTCATACACATTTTTTAAATCTGTAGTGGATGTTAGTTGATGTTAATAGTCTTCATATATTTGTTAATTTATTAAATTTTTTAAGAAATTGATGTATCGGTCGGATTCAAACTAAATGACTAAATGGTTAGTCGGTAGGAGTAATTAACTGGTCTTTAACTGTTTGTTATTTTATCTTGTTTTAAATATTGAGATCTCCTAACTTTTCACATTAAAGATATTTTTCTACACATTAAAGTTCTATAAGCTTTCTGCAATTTAAAAATTAAGTTTAGAAAAGAAAGGCTTTTGAATTAAACAGTTTATTCTAACATTACCATAATAACAATATAATGCCAAATATAGCTTATTAGTTACTTGATCAGTTATTTATTAACACTATATTATTTAATCACTTTTACATTAGTTTATGACTATCCAAACCTTAAATTTTGTAAAAACTTAATTTATATTATTAAAACTTATAATAATAATATAGTATTATTGAAATAACATAATAATTTAAAATGATAAGTATCATTATTTACATTAAACTTTTATAATTGTAAAATGAAAGAGTATATTTTGTTTGTTTATTTAAATAAACTTCATAGAAATTGTTACTATTTATTTTAGTTTTTAAAACCCAAATCTTACTTGGAAACGTTTTATTTTTGTTTCAGGTTTATGTGGTCTGAAGCCCAGAGCTTGCAGACAGCAGGTCAGTGTTAGTTTAAGCCCGAGTCCGTTACGTATATTTTAATCGATACACAAACAGTTACGGGTTTCGCTGTCGTGATGGAATTTTCGTGCATGTTAGCAAGTAGTAATCATGCCAGCTAACCAGTGTGTCCATCACAATCTTTGTTTGATTTTCTTTCCTTTTTTTAAAGATGACTAAAACCAAAATGGTATCATCTTAAATAATTTAAGCACTTCAGATAGCAGGGTGGTTTTATCATGGGCCTCATTTGGCCTTTATGTACTCTTTCTTTCAGGTACCTTTATCTTTTCACCTGTTTTTTTTTAATTTTCAGGTATTTTTTTTTAAATTTCAGATCCGGAGAAGCCCACCACTCAGTTAATGATAAGTTAGTTTTAAGTTACCACTCCTGTCTCTGATTCCCAGTAACGCAAAGATGTGATGGAGTTCCCTGAAATGTAATGGAATAGAAGCTCAGATTCGTTCGCTGATGAAAACATGACCTGTAAACGGTATCGGCCTCTTTATCTCACCATTCCTCCCTTTTCTGTTTCATTACATTTCTCTATTTCAAATTGATTAAAAATTTTTATTTTCATCATTATTTTACATTACAGTTGAATACTGTATGATTTTTCATAATCAATTATATAATACAAAAAACAATAAAATTTTTAGTTCATTCTTATATTAACAGAAATAGCATTAAAAAACTCAATTTAAAAACTAAAAGTTAATAAATAAAAATATCAATTTTAAAAATTAAACTGGTATATAATCTCAATATTTGAATTGCTGATTAATATCAATAGTAACAACTGTTTTCAATATTATTACTTAATATGAAATTATGAATGACCAGTGATCAAATACTACAATTACATTGAAATTAATGTAAAGATGTATCAGGAATTCCCTACATGGTTGGCTGGCATGTCCTTAGAATAAAACCTAGCTGTAAGTCTTTTTTCTAACATTTCATATACAACAATCCAAGTAGATTTTTATAAAAGAACTTTAAATTAGTTTTTAAAATATTCAAATGAAAAACCTCAGACAAACAAGCACACAACTAAAAATTACATCTGTATTTCAAAAACCTGATGTAATTACATAATGAAAACAAATAATAAAACCAGTATGTAATAATCCATGTATAAATATAATAAAAGATATTAGGCTATATTATTGACTAGAACTATAAAAAAAATTCAAAAAAATAAATAAACTCTAAGTATAGATGGTTTGACACAGATATTGTTAGTAAATAACTACAAGTAAGATAGCTGTATTAGGTAGTGTCAGGGAAACAAAATAGTGGGATTCACTACTATAATATTAGGCCCAATTTATATAATAAGATTATTGTGTTAGGTAGTGTCAGGGGAACAAAATAGTGGATTCTGCATCAGGATTCACTGCTATAATATTAGCCCAAATTTATATAATAAGATTATTGTTTTAGGTAGCGTCAGGGAAACAATATAGTGGGTTCTGCATCAGGATTCACTACTATAATATTAGGGCCTATTTATATAATAAGATTATTGTGTTAGGTAGTGCTAGGGGAACAAAATAGTGGGTTCTGCATCAGGATTCACTGCTATAATATTAGTCCCAATTTATATAATATGATTATTGTTTTAGGTAGCGTCAGGGAAACGAAATAGTGGGTTCTGCATCAGGATTCACTACTATAATATTAGGGCCTATTTATATAATAAGATTATTGTGTTAGGTAGTGTCAGGGAAACAAAATAGTGGGTTCTGCATGAGGATTCACTACTATAATATTAGGCCCAATTTATATAATAAGATTATTGTTTTAGGTAGCGTCAGGGAGACAAAATAGTGGGTTCTGCATCAGGATTCACTACTATAATATTAGGTCCAATTTATATAATAAGATTATTGTATTAGATAGTGTCACGTTTCTAGAATAAAGAAATTCATTGTTATTTGTTTATTGGTCAGTTTTAAATAAAATATATATAGTATAGCTTTAAATCCTTTGAACTCATGACCTTTTAACAACAAATTTTACTAATTTTCAATTAACTTTTGACAAACATGATGTAGTATAATTTTTCATGAGTTTCTAAGGACATTTTTTGATATTATGTTAGAACACTATTAAAATCTATTGGCTTTGTTGTATTTGAAATGTTTCAAGATAATTTTAAAGTTTTATTTACCTAACTTGTACTTTCTCTTTCAGTCCACCTACTCTTAGAGCTCAGTAGAAGGGTGGGTATAATCTTCTCTGAGCTATCATCGCACACATACTAGAATAAGCAGAAGTTACTTCTGTGACGTCTAGCACCACTAACATATACACACACTTGACAAATAGCCAAGTGTTACACTTTACACTATCAAGATCCTGCGGAGAAATGCCTCCATTAGTAGAGGTCACATCTGAGGTAAGCTCTATAGACTTTGGGGGGTTGAATTTAGAGACCGCGGCCCCTTTGTCATTTTATGACATTTTGTTAGGATTTTTAGGTTTTGTTAGGATGTTTTAATTAGCATTTTATGTGTAGGATGTTTTGTGTTATTATGCATTTGTTTCAGGTTTTTTTTAGGGCTTGTCATGAGTAAGCAGGAAACATGAATGTTTCTTCAAAATCTTCAATAATAAGAGTTTTGAGCGATTCAACATTGTCTACTTCATCGAATGGGCTCTTTTAGTTTTAAGCAAATTTAGTTCTAGAATTTTTTCTCATTATGAATCAGGAACCTTGTTTGGTTGGTTTATAAGACGTCAAAAGAAGAAAAGAAGATCTGATTATGGTTTAGAAAACTTGTTTGGTCTGTTTTTATGTCATCAAAAGAAGCAAAGAAGATCCGTGGTTTGAGAAGATATTGAAGAAGTGTCCATCAGAAAATAATAAATGTAAGTAAGTATGTTACCATCTGTTAACGTTTATGTGTGTTTGTGACAATGATGCCATTACATAAGAGAATGTTAAAGGTTGGTTCACTGATGCAATGTCTCTTGTATCAAACACAATTTACCTCTAACAATGGCTCTGATGTAATGGTTGTGTGAGTCTGTTTGAGGCATTTTTAATGACGCCAGCAAAGCTAATGTTCATTTTAATTTTTTGAAAATAGTCTCAAAATGATTGCTTGGACAGTGTCACAATTGTTTGAGAAAACAGATTAATACATGAAGAGGCGTTGAGTAAGTTGGAGTTAGAGGAACTTGGTGCAGTAGTTAGAGTGAGAACTGGATACAGACCAATGGAAGAATCCGAAGAGAAGAATAAGTTTAGCAGGTATGTTTATGGTATTGAGTCCTTTATTATTTTTAGTTTTAAATTACCTCTGGTATTTCCAATCTATCTGGATAACTTGAATTGATTGATGAATAAAATTTCTTCCAGATCACTTGTGCTTCCCCTTCAAAGATTTTCATGTAAAAGTTTTATAGGACATAAGTTACCCCAAAATTTCAATGATAAAGGAAAATCACTTAGAATTCTAAGTTTGTATCATCCATAAACTCTTGGAACAATTATTCTTCAATTAGGAATATTATTTGGGATTGTTATGCATTCACAATGAAGAAGTTTAAAATGGTTTTTGTAAACATGAAAATCAAGACTCAGAGTTATTATCATTTGACTTAAACTCTTAACCTTTATTTTAAAAACATCAATAACAAAGCTAACTATTGACCCTTATTAGAGACTGCTTGTCTCACACTTAGTGAAAGAAATTAATATTTGTTAATTCCATCTTCACATGCGCTACTATTTTTAATTAAAAACACTTGTAAATATGTTACACTTGCCTATGGTAGCACTTATATTGTTGTCGACTCTGTTTCCCGAACAGGACAGATCTCCCTAAATGTACATGTGTTTTTAGTTGAAGAAATTCAGTTTCTTTTTGGAGAATTCAGTGGCTAGTTGTTTCCTGATTAAAGGGATAATGTTGGGAGAAAAATAAAATGACTAATGTTAGCTAAAACTTTATTTATTTCCAGAAGATAAAAAAGATAAAATATCCAACATAAGTAAACATACTACATTAAGATAATGATAAGGTCTAGGCATACTAAATGAAATTTAACATAGAAATTAATATAAAATGCGATGGTTGAATTGGTTAGAGTGTAATACCAGGCCTGTGTGGTAAGTACTAATAAGTATGGTGAAAAGGAAATGAATTTGAAGGGTAACAAGATGCGAATGCAGGGAAGGCATAGAAACCCGTTAATGCTATTTACATTATCAATAATTAGTGAATTTTCACTTTGACAGTTAGATTCCATCACTACACTACATATTTAAAGGCTATGCACTGAATTTACACAATTTAAATTATCGATTTTAAAAATAGAGAGAACTTTCAATGCAGCAAAATAAATTTCTAGAGTTAACAACAATTAGCAATAATTTACTTCATCAGACTTTTATACGGTAATTATTCCTAAAACCGTTGTAAATATTTTACAACTTTTCTACAGTAGCACTTTTTTTTTATTAACTTGGGAGCGGGTTTAAACTGCCCGAAGCACCGCTACCTTAGGTATATTGTACTCGTCCAAGTAGCTCTTACTTATATATGTTGAGGACGGCCATTTCGGGAGATGTGTCCATTGGCAACTCAGACCGTAACTCAACAGAAACGGCTGTCCTCAAAAAATATAAGTAATTGCTACTGTAGGTAAGTTGTTAAATATTTACAAGTGTTTTTAGTTCAATTTTCTTAAACAATGTATAATTTTTAATTGAAAAAATGTTGGTTTGTCATCAGCGCATCTATAGATGACTACACATCTGTCACTTGTATATATATATATATATATATATATATATATATATATATATACACACTTAGAAACATTGTCATCTATTGATGACAATTTATGAGGATTATTTTCTTTTTTTTTTGTTGACTGCATCTTTTTTTTCAACAATAACTGACATCACTGATTCTAAACTATGAATTTCAGTGCTAATAGTATAATATTTTGTGTTTGAGTGGACAATGGGCCACATCTCCCAAAACAGCCGTCCTCAACAAATATAAGTAAATGCTAATATATGTAAGTTGCAAAATATTTAGAAGTGTTTTAGTGAAAACTAGTAGCTCACATGAAGATGGATTCAACAAATATAAGTAATTATTAATTTAAAATTTGACCAAGTGTTATCAGTAACCTGTCCTGATCCTTGAAAATTCCTAGTATTTATTTATTAAAATATTATAATGTACATTCTTCTATTTCCTAAGCCTAGCTCATCTATAAAAAAAAACGTTTCACAACTGTGATAAATTTCATTCTATTCGTCATAATTGCTGAGAAGGAGACGTCATTAAAATATTTGTAATAAACAGTTCAGTTTGTAGCATTCTACAGTAGGACATATTAGACAAATCAATACTAGGGTCAAGGGGAACAATGATATAAATAATATATTTGAGCTAGTTTGTGACTTGAGGGGATAAATCAATAACTGTACATGAACTCACAATTCCAAACACTTTATTACTAGGGTCACTATTTATATTTTGAGCCTAAGAATAAATATTAACTATTTTTTTTTTAAAGTGGCTTTATTGCTTTTCAAAATATTCTCCTTTAATGTTTATACACTTTTGTATGCATTGGAACCAGTTCTCTTAGCATCTTTTCCAGTCTGCGTCAGGTACCTCCAAAACAGGGTTTTTGAATGCTTTAACAGCTTCTTCTGCCGACAAAAATCGTTGTCCTCATAATTTATTCTTGATAGTTGGGAACAAAAAGAAATCATTGGGTGCCAAAGGACTGTAAGGTGGATGACCCATCACTTCATCTTTTGAGTGTTGAAAAAGCAGGTTGTTTTACAAGATGTGTGGGAGCTTGCGTTGCCTTGATGGAGGATGGTCCGACAATTCTTGTTTGTTTTTCTGATTTCAACAAAGACTTCTGGCAACAAATGGTTGTATACAATTTAGAATTCACTGTTTTACGCTCCTCTTAAGGTACTGTGGCCAAATGACCAGTTTTCCTGAAAAAAACAGGTGACAATTGGTTTTGAATTGCTCCGAGCACGAATAACTTTTGTTGGGTTCGGTTCGTCTTGAAACACCCATACCGCCGACTGTTATTTTTGTTCTGGCTCATACGCATATATCCATGATGCATCACCTGTTACAATCTTATACACCTCTTTCGAAGCACCAGCATTGAATTTTTCAATCATTTTTTTTGCACCAATCAACACGAGCATTTTATTGGACTTTTGTCAAATTGTGTGGGATGCAACAACAACACACCTTTCTTTATAGCTAAATGTGTGTGCAATATTTTATGTGGGACTAATGCCTAAAGATATCTCAATCTCACAATATGTCACATGGCGATTTTTGATGATCATATTTTGCACAGCATCAATGTTTTCAGGAACAACAACCGACTTTGGACGACTTTCATGATATTCGTCATTGAGAGAATGAAGACCACGATATAACTCTTTATACCAGCTTTTCACGGTGACAAAGGATGGAGTTTCATCACTAAAAGTGGATTTAAGTTGATTAGTGCATTGTTCTCTAGTTAATCCATGTCAAAAATCGTAATAAATCATTGCAAAAACGTTTTCACGATTCAATTCCCTTTTTTGACTGACACAATCTATGACTTCACAATCCTAAATGGCTATAAAGGATACAAACAAATACTCACATCATACATGTTTCGATGATTTGTGTCATCATCATCATCAGTGATACTACTACAAAAGCGCAACTCCACTATAAACTGTATTTATAATTATGAGTTAATGTACATTTTTTTAATAGCTCTGTTTTTCAACAAAAAACAAAAATGAATGGGACCGCTGATGGACTACCTGCACATGTTCGACCTAACATTTTCTTATACTGTACAAAGCTAGATTCATTTTACATACCTATTGTTCCTGTAGACCTTAGTTATTGTAAAGTACAGTACTGTACTCTGGCATAAAATTCCTATTTTTCATAAACAATTTCATTAAGTAGTGATCTTGAAAATTTAAGAAATTCCTAAGAAAGAGCAGAAATTGTGAAATTATGGATTTCATAATTTTGTTCATCTATGGCATGGATAAATTCATCCTTAACCAAAGAAAGACTCCAATTTTGGTCATAGTCATGCAATTTTTTTGTCCATTTATCACCTATCTCCTTATCAACTTATCATATTCTGCCCATACACCTCACAGATCTGTTGATAATTTTAAATAGTTTAATATTCTATTCCACGCATTGAGATAAACAAATTACAGATCAAACTTCACATGTGGATTTCAATAAACTCAACATAAACAAACACAGGCTATAAGCAGCATGTAGTGCACCAAAAGTCTTGTCTACTCCTTCATATAAAGCTGTGGTTAATACTAAGCATGTGCAGAACTGTGACTCTTGTGCTACGACTACCTAATTTACTTTCTAGAAGAAAATTTTAAAATCACTAAGTACTTTATTGTAAAACTTAAATGCTTCACTAAATTGTTTATTTCAGTTACAAAATCATTTATAACATTTTTACTATATTGTTTTACTAGAAACGAGATATGTGAAGACCTACATTATAATGAAGCTCAGCAAAGCAACATCAACTATCAACAACAGCAACTGCCACACCAGCAACTATCAACAGCATCATTATTATTTATTTTGAGCTACAAACAGTGACATTGACCTGAATATTAGGTAAGTTTATCAATATTATTGCAAAATTTCTAATATAAATTACTTCTCATGGGATTAGCAGGTTTTATAATTTTCACTTTAAATATAAAAGTATAACTGGGACTGAAAGCTGTGAAGCTTAACTAAGGTTAATGGTTATGTTTATAAAATGCATTGTCTTTTCTCAAGTGATTAGAAAAATGTTTAAATGTAAAATATAATATTATATATAAAATAAATATATTTAATATATATATATATATGCTGTTCAACTGTTGTTGGTTTCAAATGGTCAATGATAGATGAGATTCTAGCTAAACATCGTAACTGCGATTTTATGAACTGCAGAATGAATGGATGTAACTATTCATCATATTTTTTCATCTGTGAATGAATACGTACTAGTATATATATATATATATATATATATATATATATATATATGTGTGTGTGTGTGTGTGTGTGTGTGTGTGTGTGTGTGTGTGTGTGTGTGTGTATGAACAGAAGGATAACATAAATAAAATCAATAATATAGAGTTCTATAGAAACAAAACTAAATCATATTGATTTACCAATTTCCTGAGAAGATATCTCAAAAATAGTGAATGTTCAGTAAATTTGTTTCTTTCAATTAATAGGCTCTTTATTTATAAGTATCCATAACAAGATCTTTCTTCAACTAGTTCCATAGAACCAAAGTTGATGAAAAGGTCACTGACAGAACAGATTTTTTCAAAAACTTTTTCTTACTAATAAGTTCTTACTTTTCAGTTTGGAAAAACATTTATTATCTTTTTTAACCTTCATATAAATGACTGTTGCCTGTAAAAGGCAATTCAGAAACACATATCAACTTATAGGCTTAGTACTAATTGTTGTTTGAATGACCGACCTTAACCTCAAGGTATTTTTGCTTCGATATCAGGTATGCTACTGTTAACCGAAGTTAATTATTATAGGCTATCCATAAATCCATACTTTTTGGAACAAGAACGAAACAAGTTAGCAATTTGTAGTTATGGTTTTCTATGCATTTCTAAATAATTTATTAGGATTTGTAACTCTATTCAGTTTTTTCACATTTACAGTTTCAACATTTACAAAAACATCAAAATTAATGAATTTATATTGTATACTAAAAACAAATAAAAAGTGATAAAGTTAATATCAAAGTGCTTAGAAAAGGTGGGGAGAAAATACTTCAATAGGTTAACGAGAAATGGACTCTCACTTCAGTCATCATCAAATACATTTTCATCTCCGTCATTTAATTAACCCATTGAGGATTAAATTATTTGATCCGAGCGATTTAGCAGCATGAATTAATTTGTTACATCAAGTCACTGGAATTGAATTGTGTTGTACTACTTTATTATTTTATAAAGGTTAGTTGGTTCCTCTTTTCATTCACTTCAGATTTATAAAAAACTTTATAATTAAAAAGATTTTTTTAAAAATTATTCACAAATAATAAACAACATACTGTTAAAATCGTTTATAACAAATTTAAAGGAACTAGGAAATTTGTGTAAATTGTAGCAAGTACAACTTCTCTTTAAGCAGTACTATCTCTAACGACAAACAGTGACTACAACACACACACACACACATGTTGTTATTGTACATATGAAAATTTATATACATAAATAATATCGAAATCTTGTTACTGTTCATTACAAGCTGGTTTTTAATTACTAATTACACTTTTGCTACTACTTGCAACCAGACTTTTTGTTAAATAAAAGTTGTTAAATTGTAAGTTAACAATTTAACAACTTCTAGTTAACAAAAAGTCTAGTCGCAAGTAATAGCAAAAGTATAATAAGTAAAACATAAATAATATTTATCGAAATCAGTAAAGATAGTCAATAAACAATACTCGTAATATAATAGGTCATCAAAATCTTTGTATTATAAAAATGTAGGCATATATATCCATACTACATAGTTATTTTTAAAAAAAGGCAAAGAAAGGGAAGGAAAATACATGGTTTACAAAATATGTACATACAATATTTCATAATATGAATAGATAATGAAAAAATCTGTTTATTTGGTTCGTCTACTACAAAAAACGTCTGCATAAAACATTTTCTCGATTCAAGTGGAAGCAACTGATTAGTATTCTTTTACACTTTGAAAAGTAGTCTGAACAAATGCTCTTGTGGTGAAACAAGAAGCATACGCTTCTGCAATAGTAAGGATTTGGTCAAAATCTTCAGATTCTTCCCCTCAATTGTAAATTGTTGTCATAACATGTTTTCATGTATGAAGATAAGACACAACTTAATTAAAAAAACTCTTGGGTGAAATGGTGTAAAGTAAACAAAGTATGTCGTAGAACAAATTGAACAAAATTGTTTCATTTTGTTTAATCTTTGAATTGTACTCCTCAACTAATATTTCAACTGGTATTGTCCCAAGAAATGTGTTTGGTTCTAACTGACGTGTTCTTTTTATCTGATGAGTTCATTGTAAAGAATACAAATGCTTTTTACTATATGTTATTTTAAGTGACCGACTGTTTCATTTGTTATATCCAATATTATGTTATAGCTGGAGTTGTTGTAAACGATTTTGACTGTATTTTTTAAAAAATTATTGTTAACAATATTTTTTTAAATAACAACATGAAAAGGTAACTGTACAGATCTAGGGGCCAGGACTTGTATCATTGCCCTCACCCACTTACTGCAGTCTCATACACATCTGAACGATAAAGACAGCTTAAGAGGTTGATGTAAATGGCCAGCTGACAAGTAAGGCATGAATGCTAATAAAGCATTAAAACCTACAGTAATCCAGAAAAGCTTTAGGACAGATAATAAAATATTTTTCATTAAGGTGAAAGTTTCAAGAGACATGAAAAACATTTTGCACCTGCTTACTGAAGCATGAACATGATAACACATTAACAAGGGTCAAGCAGACTAAACATTCAACCAAAAAAGCAGTAGTTTCTTGAAGCAACAACAAAAATCAATGTCGAGAAACCAACGCCTTTATGCCTGCAAATACATTTTGTAGGGATGAAATAGCTTCTCCTAGGGAAGCAATGAATAAACTGAGTCCTTACTGACTTATATTTTGTCTATACACCTAACATATCTATTCATGAATTTGAAGTGGTATAATATTTATTGCATAGTGAAAATGAATTTCAGATCTTATTTTGTACATGGCAGAATTTTCAATAAACAAACCAGGTAAAAACAACAATTAGTGCACTAAAGATGGCATCTACACCTTCATAAATATCAAGGTTAATAACATGCATTTGCTTACACAACATACTTTCTAGATGTACTTCATAAAATTTACTAAAATACTTCAATGAGTTAGGAAAAAATTCAACAACCCTAATTTTTTGTTTGACTAGAAAAGAGATACATGTAGACCACCATTACAATAATGAAGATATCCATCACTAACTACATCAACAAAACGACTGTGGCTATCAACTCATCAGCAGTTTCGTCATTTACATTTACTGCTAAAAACACTGCAGTTGACTTTAATAGTAGGTAAGTTTATCAGTATTTTTTGTAATTCCTTTTTAGTACATGTTTCTTGTTGTGATGATAGCAGCTTCTAAACTTTCCTTAAAACGTATAAATGTTTAACCTTTAAACTGGCGGTTATATATCTAAAATGGCATGTCTTTTCTGACTGTGTGCAAGATTTATCATTTTTTTAAAAGAACTATAGAATAATATAATGAAATAATATTTTTTATTTCATTATAACTTTTTTTAAAACACATAATTTCTTCCAAATGTTTTTTTCATTGAAAAAGTTTATTCCTTCAATTGTTTCTTTAATTGTTTATATTTCTTGAACCATACGACTTAGGTACAAATTATTGATAAGTATAAGAAATATTCATCAATTCACTGGGATAAAAAATTATATGCGTATATCATACAATTTTAAATAATCATTGAATCACTAGAGGCGCTTGAACATATATTAGTATGATATTACTAGCTAGAACATATTCAGTAAGGTCTCAAATTCAAGGTAGATGAGACCAAGACCCCCTCAGATTACTGATAACTCAGAAATACCTTCCGGTGCAATAGAAAAAATAAGAGTTTCATTAAACAATAATATAATACTATAATTAAGAATGCATAAATGAGTTTATAGAGCATTATATGAACATTTCTTGGAAGCCCGACTCGTTTCCTTTATAATAATGTTTCAAAATGAACATTTCATGGAAGCCCGACTCATTTACTTTGCATACCGTATTGATATGAAGATTTCTTGGAGACCCGACTCATTTCCATTCCATGCCGTATTGATTTGAACATATCTTGGACGCCTAAATTATTTCCTTTGTATACTGTATTGATATGAACGTTCCTTGGAAGCCCGATTTTTCCTTTGCTTACCATATGGCTATAAACATTTCTTGGATGCCCGATTCTTCATTTTTTTTTCAAATAGATAAAATATGTTCAAATAAAAATAATCATGAATTTAACAGAAGCTCAGAATTTCGAGACTCCACTGTATTAGAATGTTACACTTACCTTGTATATTAGTGAACTAGTAGCTCAAGTGAAGATAGCATTAAATAATAAAAGATACTGTTTATGTGTATTAGTTACATATACGTATTATTTACATAGTTATATGTAATTAGTTATGATTACAAAACTATGTAGAGGTCTAGCTGTTTTTGCTGTTATGTGGTAGACTTTTTTAAAAATAAAAAATATCACAAACTTAAATAAAATAACATGTACAGACATGAAACACCCATACCGCCGACTGTTATTTTTGTTCTGGCTCATACGCATATATCCATGATGCATCACCTGTTACAATCTTATACACCTCTTTCGAAGCACCAGCATTAAATTTTTTAATCATTTTTTTTGCACCAATCAACACGAGCATTTTATTGGACTTTTGTCAAATTGTGTGGGATGCAACAACAACACACCTTTCTTATAGCTAAATGTTTGTGCAATATTTTATGTGGGACTAATGCCTAAAGATATCTCAATCTCACAATATGTCACATGGCGATTTTGGATGATCATATTTTGCACAGCATCAATATTTTCAGGAACAACAACCAACTTTGGACGACTTTCATGAAATTCGTCATTGAGAGAATGAAGACCACGATATAACTCTTTATACCAGCTTTTCACGGTGGCAAAGGATGGAGTTTCATCACTAAAAGTGGATTTAAGTTGATCAGTGCATTGTTCTCTAGTTAATCCATGTCAAAAATCGTAATAAATCATTGCAAAAACGTTTTCACGATTCAATTCCCTTTTTTGACTGACACAATCTATGACTTCACAATCCTAAATGGCTATAAAGGATACAAACAAATACATCATACATGTTTTGATGATTTGTGTCATCATCATCAGTGATACTACTACAAAAGCGCAACTCCACTATAAACTGTATTTATAATTATGAGTTAATGTACATTTTTTTAATAGCTCTGTTTTTCAACAAAAAACAAAAATGAATGGGACCGCTGATGGACTACCTGCACATGTTCTACCTAACACTTTCTTATACTGTACAAAGCTAGATTCATTTTACATACCTATTGTTCCTGTAGACCTTAGTTATTGTAAAGTACAGTACTGTACTCTGGCATAAAATTCCTATTTTTCATAAACAATTTCATTAAGAAGTGATCTTGAAAATTTAAGAAATTCCTAAGAAAGAGCAGAAATTGTGAAATTATGGATTTCATAATTTTGTTCATCTATGGCATGGATAAATTCATCCTTAACCAAAGAAAGACTCCAATTTTGGTCATAGTCATGCAATTTTTTTGTCCATTTATCACCTATCTCCTTATCAACTTATCATATTCTGCCCTTACACCTCACAGATCTGTTGATAATTTTAAATAGTTTAATATTCTATTCCACGCATTGAGATAAACAAATTACAGATCAAACTTCACATGTGGATTTCAATAAACTCAACATAAACAAACACAGGCTATAAGCAACATGTAGTGCACCAAAAGTCTTGTCTACTCCTTCATATAAAGCTGTGGTTAATACTAAGCATGTGCAGAACTGTGACTCTTGTGCTACGACTACCTAATTTACTTTCTAGAAGAAAATTTTAAAATCACTAAGTACTTTATTGTAAAACTTAAATGCTTCACTAAATTGTTTATTTCAGTTACAAAATCATTTATAACATTTTTACTATATTGTTTTACTAGAAACGAGATATGTGAAGACCTACATTATAATGAAGCTCAGCAAAGCAACATCAACTATCAACAACAGCAACTGCCACACCAGCAACTATCAACAGCATCAATATTATTTATTTTGAGCTACAAACAGTGACATTGACCTGAATATTAGGTAAGTTTATCAATATTATTGCAAAATTTCTAATATAAATTACTTCTCATTGGATTAGCAGGTTTTATCATTTTCACTTTAAATATAAAAGTATAACTGGGACTGAAAGCTGTGAAGCTTAACTGAGGTTAATGGTTATGTTTATAAAATGCATTGTCTTTTCTCAAGTGATTAGAAAAATTTTTAAATGTAAAACATAATATTATATATAAAATAAATATATTTAATATATATATATATATATATATATATATATATATATATATATATATTTATATCGCAGTATGTTTTCTTGTGTATTAATAAAGAACAAAAGTCTAAATACAAATACAAGAATTATAATTGAATTTACAATTCAAAGCTTTTCGTTGGCTAACAGTACCAACATCATCAGCATAATGTTAAGCTGATGATGTTGGTACTGATAGCCAACGAAAAGCTTTGAATTGTAAATTCAATTATAATTCTTGTATTTGTATTTAGACTTTTGTTCTTTATATATATATATATATATATATATATATATATATATATATATATATATATATATATGCTGTTCAACTGTTGTTGGTTTCAAATGGTCAATGATAGATGAGATTCTAGCGAAACATCGTAACTGCGATTTTATGAACTGCAGAATGAATGGATGTAACTATTCATCATATTTTTCCATCTGTGAATGAATACGTACTAGTATATATATATATATATATATATATATATATATATATATATATATATATATATATATATATGTGTGTGTGTGTGTGTGTGTGTGTGTGTGTGTGTGTGTGTGTGTGTGTGTGTGTGTGTATGAACAGAAGGATAACATAAATAAAATCAATAATATAGAGTTCTATAGAAAAAAAACTAAATCATATTGATTTACCAATTTCCTGAGAAGATATCTCAAAAATAGCGAATGTTCAGTAAATTTGTTTCTTTCAATTAATAGGCTCTTTATTTATAAGTATCCATAACAAGATCTTTCTTCAACTAGTTCCATAGAACCAAAGTTGATGAAAAGGTCACTGACAGAACAAATTTTTTCAAAAAATTTTTCTTACTAATAAGTTCTTACTTTTCAGTTTGGAAAAACATTTATTATCTTTTTTAACCTTGATATAAATGACTGTTGCCTGTAAAAGGCAAAAGTCTATAAGTAGGCAATTCAGAAACACATATCAACTTCTAGGCTTAGTACTAATTGTTGTTTGAATGACCGACCTTAACCTCAAGGTATTTTTGCTTCGATATCAGGTATGCTACTGTTAACCGAAGTTAATTATTATAGGCTATCCATAAATCCATCCTTTTTGGAACAAGAATGAAACAAGTTAGCAATTTGTAGTTATGATTTTCTATGGATTTCTAAATAATTTATTAGGATTTGTAACTCTATTCAGTTTTTTCACATTTACAGTTCAAACATTTACAAAAACATCAAAATTAATGAATTTATATTGTATACTAAAAACAAATAAAAAGTGATAAAGGTAATATCAAAGTGCTTAGAAAAGGTGGGGAGAAAATACTTCAATAGGTTATGAGAACTGGACTCTCACTTCAGTCATCATCAAATACATTTTCACCTCCATCATTTAATTAACCCATTGAGGATTAAATTATTTGATCGGAGCGATTTAGCAGCATGAATTAATTTGTTACATCAAGTCACTGGAATTGAATTGTGTTGTACTACTTTATGATTTTATAAAGGTTAGTTGCTTCCTCTTTTCATTCACTTCAGATTTATAAAAAACTTTATAATTAAAAAGATTTTTTTAAAAATTATTCACAAATAATAAACAACATACTGTTAAAATCGTTTATAACAAATTTAAAGGAACTAGGAAATTTTTGTAAATTGTAGCAAGTACAACTTCTCTTTAAGCAGTACTATCTCTAACGACAAACACTGACTACAACACACACACACACACACACACACACGTGTTTTTATTGTACATATGAAAATTTATATACATAAATAATATCGAAATCTTGTTACTGTTCATTATAAGCTGGTTTTTAATTACTAATTACACTTTTGCTACTACTTGCAACCAGACTTTTTGTTAAATAAAAGTTGTTAAATTGTAAGTTAACAATTTAACAACTTTTAGTTAACAAAAAGTCTAGTCGCAAGTAATAGCAAAAGTATAATAAGTAAAACATAAATAATATTTATTGAAATCAGTAAAGATAGTCAATAAACAATACTCATAATATAATAGGTCATCAAAATCTTTGTATTATAAAAATGTAGGCATATATATCCATACTACATAGTTATTTTTAAAAAAAGGCAAAGAAAGGGAAGGAAAATACATGGTTTACAAAATATGTACATACAATATTTCATAATATGAATAGATAATGAAAAAAATCTGTTTATTTGGTTCGTCTACTACAAAAAACGTCTGCATAAAACATTTTCTCGATTCAAGTGGAAGCAACTGATTCTTTTACACTTTGAAATGTTTTAGTAGTCTGAACAAATGCTCTTGTGATGAAACAAGAAGCATACGCTTCTGCAATAGTAAGGATTTGGTCAAAATCTTCAGATTCTTCCCCTCAATTGTAAATTGTTGTCATAACATGTTTTCATGTATGAAGATAAGACACAACTTAATTAAAAAACTCTTGGGTGAAATGGTGTAAAGTAAACAAAGTATGTCATAGAACAAATTGAACAAAATTGTTTCATTTTGTTTAAACTTTGAATTGTACTCCTCAACTAATATTTCAACTGGTATTATCCCAAGAAATGTGTTTGGTTCTAACTGACGTGTTCTTTTTATCTGATGAGTTCATTGTAAAAAATACAAATGCTTTTCACTATATGTTATTTTAAGTGACCGACTGTTTCATTTGTTATATCCAATATTATGTTATAGCTGGTGTTGTTGTAAACGATTTTGACTGTATTTTTTTTTAAATTATTGTTAACAATATTTTTTTAAATAACAACATGAAAAGGTAACTGTACAGATCTAGGGGCCAGGACTTGTATCATTGCCCTCACCCACTTATTGCAGTCTCATACACATCTGAACGATAAAGACAGCTTAAGAGGTTGATGTAAATGGCCAGCTGACAAGTAAGGCATGAATGCTAATAAAGCATTAAAACCTACAGTAACCCAGAAAAGCTTTAGGACAGATAATAAAATATTTTTCATTAAGGTGAAAGTTTCAAGAGACATGAAAAACATTTTGCACCTGCTTACTGAAGCATGAACATGATAACACATTAACAAGGGTCAAGCAGACTAAACATTCAACCAAAAAAGCAGTAGTTTCTTGAAGCAACAACAAAAATCAATGTCGAGAAACCAACGCCTTTATGCCTGCAAATACATTTTGTAGGGACGAAATAGCTTGTCCTAGGGAAGCAATGAATAAACTGAGTCTTTACTGACTTATATTTTGTCTATACACCTAACATATCTATTCATGAATTTGAAGTGGTATAATATTTATTGCATAGTGAAAATGAATTTCAGATCTTATTTTGTACATGGCAGAATTTTCAATTAACAAACCAGGTAAAAACAACAATTAGTGCACTAAAGATGGCATCCACACCTTCATAAATATCAAGGTTAATAACATGCATTTGCTTACACAACATACTTTCTAGATGTACTTCATAAAATTTACTAAAATACTCCAATGAGTTAGGAAAAAATTCAACAACTCTAATTTTTTGTTTGACTAGAAAAGAGATACATGTAGACCACCATTACAATAATGAAGATATCCATCACTAACTACATCAACAAAACGACTGTGACTATCAACTCATCAGCAGTTTCGTCATTTACATTTACTGCTAAAAACACTGCAATTGACTTTAATAGTAGGTAAGTTTATCAGTATTTTTTGTAATTCCTTTTTAGTACATGTTTCTTGTTGTGATGATAGCAGCTTCTAAACTTTCCTTAAAACATAAAAATGTTTAACCTTTAAACTGGCGGTTATATATCTAAAATGGCATGTCTTTTCTGACTGTGTGCAAGATTTATCATTTTTTTAAAAGAACTATAGAGTAATATTATGAAATAATATTTTTTATTTCATTATAACTTTTTTTAAAACACATAATTTCTTCCAAATGTTTTTTTCATTGAAAAAGTTTATTCCTTCAATTGTTTCTTTAATTGTTTATATTTCTTGAACCATACGACTTAGGTACAAATTAATGATAAGTATAAGAAATATTCATCAATTCACTGGGATAAAAAATTATATGCGTATATCATACAATTTTAAATAATCATTGTATCACTAAAAGCGCTTGAACATATATTAGTATGATATTACTAGCTAGAACATATTCAGTAAGGTCTCAAATTCAAGGTAGATGAGACCAAGACCCCCTCAGATTACTGATAACTCAGAAATACCTTCCGGTGCATTAGAAAAAATAAGAGTTTCATTAAACCCTAATATAGTACTATAATTAAGAATGCACAAAATGAATTTATAGAGCATTATATGAACATTTCTTGGAAGCCCGACTCGTTTCTTTTGTAATAATGTTTCAAAATGAACATTTCATGGAAGCCCGACTCATTTACTTTGCATACCGTATTGATATGAAGATTTCTTGGAGACCCGACTCATTTCCATTCCATACCGTATTGATTTGAACATATCTTGGACGCCTAAATTATTTCCTTTGTATACTGTATTGATATGAACGTTCCTTGGAAGCCCGATTTTTCTTTTGCTTACCATATGGCTATAAACATTTCTTGGATGCCTGATTCTTCATTTCTTTTCAAATAGATAAAATATGTTCAAATAGAAATAATCATGAATTTAACAGAAACTCAAAATATCGGGACTCAGAATTTCGAGACTCCACTGTATTAGAATGTTACACTTACCTTGTATATTAGTGAACTAGTAGCTCAAGTGAAGATGGCATTAAATAATAAAAGATACTGTTTATGTGTATTAGTTACATATACGTATTATTTACATAGTTATATGTAATTAGTTATGATAACAAAACTATGTAGAGGTCTAGCTGTTTTTGCTGCTATGTGGTAGACTTTTTAAAAAATAAAAAAATATCACAAACTTAAATAAAATAACATGTACAGACATTTATCCAAAATTCTTTTCTTCATTTGTACAAAAAATATAGGAAGAAACTTTTCAAGTTGCATGATGTAATCATCTTGAATTCACTGAATAAACTATAATTAAAAATTACTTAACTAAGGTAATACATAAGGATTACTTGCTATGTATTCAAGCCCTAAGTATTCACTTAATTATTTTTAATTATAATTCTTTTCACTTTAAATGTTTTAGTTCCTTAACCATATGACATCAGGAACACATGGTAGATGTTCATTGAATAAAGAGGATAAATAATTATTATTTAAATAAAAATATGACATAAAAACAAAAGAGTTATATAAAAAAGAAACTGTATAGGTCTGCAGCCTATTTTCTCAACTCAAGTTCTTCTCGTATTTTGTCTTCAAATAAATCGCTTTCATCATCTGAACTAAAACATTCGTAATCTAACATAACTCACAAATATCATCCGATGGATAAGGGTCAACCATTTTAGCATAGATGACAAAAAAAACAACACAGTTAAGAGGTCCAGCCCTATGTTGGTACACACTATACAGTCAATAGTCAATACAGTTATATCTCCTGGCAACTCAGAGTATACCATACACCAAAACCTCACATTTACCCTCGAATTGGAAGAAAACAATAAAATAAACTTTCTAGACCTTACCATCACCAAGAACAACACCAGACATAATTTCAAAGTATACAGAAAACCAACAACTACTGATATTGTCATACATAATACATCTAATCACCCGACACAACACAAACACGCTGCATTTAATCTATGTTACACCGCCTATGTATAATACCAATGCTACAGAAAGACTACAACGAAGAACTCAACACCATAAAATACATCGCTCAACAAAACGGCTACCAACATACACTCATAGACAACATACTCAGGAAAATTAAACATAAACGCCATCAGATGGCCACGCAGACAAACCACACAAAAACAACAAATACATATCCCCCCCCTACTACAACAAAAAGATACACAAAATACGTTTGTAGATGAATATTTATACACAAATATGTTTTTTTCAACATTCAAAAAACTCCATTACCAAACATCCTACAAAACAACAAACACGTTAAGGCAGCACATACAACCTTTTCAAAAAGAAACTGACAAATACAAACTCTCAGGTATTTACAAATTAAATTGTAACAATTATCCCAGCTATTACATCGGCCAAACCGGCAGGTCATTCTATACTTGCTTTGAAGAACACATTGCCCAAAGAAAATAAACAAATCCAAAATCCAGCTACACAAAACACCTAAAAACACGCAACACACACAAACACTGACATACATACTAATTTAAATGTTCTACACACATTGAAACAAAGTAAAAAACTAACAGCCTTAGAAAAATACAAAATATACAAACACTATGCAATAGATAAAGAAAACATATTAAATAATCACAGACATTTTGAAGCCAACAGCCTTTTCCATTATATGACACACAACCAAAATAACCCACACTGTTCCACAGTCATAAATCCATCCCGTTAGAGCTTTTATACCTTAACATTAACCTATAGGTAAGCTTTCTTAATATAATACCATCAGAAAAATTAAAGGTCTTATATATTATGTTAATAAAGATAATAGGATTTATATTATTAATATAAGGTCAAAAATATGAAAATAGTGGTTATTAGAAGAAAATCAGTGACATTAAATACAGAAATAAAAAATCATCTAGCCAATTTTACCCATAAACTCACCAAAAATGGGAGAGATATTAAACACAACTAACCCCAAATTGTTGGGATTGGTGCTGGACCCAAAACTCAGGTGGGGACGCCATATAAAGTATGTTGTAGAAAAGTGTGCCTCGAGATTAACTGCACTTAAGGCTGTTGCTAGCAAGGAATGGGGAGCAGACACATCCACCCTAAGAACGTTTTATCTAACTTTTGTCAGATCTAGAGCCACCTATGCCTGTGAAGTCTGGGGTTCAGCCACAAAGACACATTTAAACAAGATCAGAGCGATACAATCGCCAGCTCTTCGTTTTTGCCTGGGATATACTAAAACCACCCCAATTGCTGCATTGGAGGTGGAATTAAGTGTGATACCCATCATGCTCTATACTGACAAACGGATCTGGTCGAAGTTTCTGGCTATAAAGACTCTACAACCTGCTCATTCTCTTCACAATGCAGGAAATGGTATTAACCAAGTTAAACAATCCTTCAGTTACAAAACAAATTATTTGTCTGCCCTGTTGCCAAATTCTGTCCCCGAGCATATACCTGCTTTTTATTGTGAGTCACCCACTACCTGGTCAGAAATAAAAATTACTTTGAACCTGCCAAGCAGAAGGAGCAAGCAGGACCACCCAGTAGTTCTGAAAACCGAAACATTGGAAATGATACATACCAGCTACAATGATCATGTTAGAATTTACACTGATGGCTCACTTGACCAACAAAAGAGAACATCTGGAGCAGGTTTTTTCAACGAATCTACTAATATCTGTTTTTACGTCCCTGCAAACTCGCACTCTAGTATGGACACAGAGCTTCTGGCGCTAAATACTGTGTTGGCAAGTTACTTCGAAACAAAGGAGGAAAAATATGCATATTCACTGACTCCAGATCTGCCCTCCAGGGTCTCCTAAATTCATCCACAGGGGACTACACCTTTCGCATTGCTGAAATAAGAAAATTTGCTAACAACCTGAAGAACATGAGGAAGGACATAACTCTTCAATGGGTACCTGCACATTGTGGAATACCAGGAAACGAGAGGGCCGATGATACAGCTAAAGCAGCATCCCATATGTACCCAACATTTAAAGCTAAGTATCTGCTCATGTAAAAAGCTTGGCAAATAAATACTTTCATAAATGTTGGTCTGAATCTTGGAAAGAGGAGGCCACAGGTCATCATCTTTTTCAATATAAGCCTCAACTGTTGAGTGAGGACAAATTCAGGGAAGTTTCACGTCCGATTGCAGCTTTTGCAGCTCGAGCACGATCCGGCCATCTAGTGACGGAGGAATATTTATTTAAATTTGGTCTTTCGAATTCTCCAATCTGTGCATTGAGGGCGAAGATGAAAGTCTAAAGCACATTTTGTTTGACTGCACGTACCCCATACCAATGAGGGACTTTCTGAGAGCCGAAGTGGAAACATGGAAAGATTTTCTCATAAACAAGAAGCATTGGGGGCTGCCAAGGATAATATACCATGGACATCGGGCAATCGGCTACTCTTGAAGCTGGATGCCTATGCAAAGAAGTAAAAAGTAAATACAGAAATAAAGATGAAGCTGTTGAAAAAATAAAAACTTTCAAATGTCAGTAACATACTGAGATTTATCATGAGATCTGTGATTAAAGAAACGTAAATAGAACAAGAAAAGTTTAAATAATATAATAAATTCAATATAACTCCTTGTGCATTATGAGACATTGTTTAATGCTGGAGTATAGTGATTAGAATAATATGAAAGAAAATAATGAGAATTTAGAAGTGAATGTCAAGATTAATGGGGCATTTAATATCACACAAGGCTTTAGAAATCCCAATAGAACAGAAGCAATGTACCTTATATGCTGCCCAATTCTTTTATTTGAGTCATTTTGGCTACTTATACCATTTTATAGTAGCTCTAGTAAATAAAGCTTATTTGAGATTTTTGGGCTACATTTGTATAAAATAATAAATGCTAATGAATATTATATATTAGTGATGCAGCATAAAAATAATCTCATATCAACTGGTTTGTCTGTTTCTGGTTTGAAAGTCGCAGCTGCGTGAGTCTTAGTTAGTGTCTGACATGTCAGCGCAACTTATATCTCCCATTACACCTTACTTATTTTTTGCATGTGCATTTTTCTATAAGGGTTAATGGGTGGATCTAATCACTTTGTCTTAGATGGAAAGATGTATTTAATTGCATGATGTAGGTAATTGCATGCTGTAGGTAATTGCATGTTGTAGGTAATTACATGATGTAGTTAGTTGATATTTACTCTCTTTGCCTCTGTTCCCTTTTATAAATAAGGTATTGTGATATGTCTTTTATAATGGAATAGAAGTTTCTTAGCCTGCCATTCAGTATTATTCTATTAATTTTTTTTTGTCTTCTATTATGTAGCACGACTATGTTCTCTACTTAACAATACATACTTTGCACAAAATATTCAACAAACTTCTGTTTCATTATATATTTCAGTAAACACTGATTATCTTGTCCTAAATATTTCTCCTTAAGTGAAAAACCTTCAAGGAGATTTATAGAACTTTACTATATATTCACAATATTTTCCTTAATAAATGTTTTTTTTCCAGCAAAATTTAGTATTAAAATATGAAATTGGTCAAGTTAGGAACCGAGGGCCCTCAGTTATAAATTGTATATTACATTTTGTTATGCTAGATTTGATTATAGTATTGATATAACATACATGTGTTAAAAGGTGTTTGTAATAAGTTTTGGTTGATTTTTTTGAGAACAGATTGAGAAGATAATAAATAAATGACTTTCATCAGGAACAAAACAACAGCAAGTGTATCAATGCACGTATATTCCTGCTGTTTGATTTTAGAAGAAATACTTATAAAGTTTGTTTCAGTAGGATCTAGGCACTTCATCTGGAAACTACCATAATGAGACATGATACTCCTCTACAAAAAGCGGAGGGCCAGAAAATGAGAGGTATGTATAAGAATATGTTTTTACAGACAGTCAAAAAATATTATCATCCCCTAAATATAGTTATTATACTTGTGATGTTTAGGAATTGTCCCATTTTCTACTAAAATAGTCAAATAGTTAAAATTGAAAATAACTCTTGAAACTGCCATCTTTATGCCATAGTTATTTTTATTTATTTGGTTTAAAATGTCCAGGCTTTTTCTATCAAGGTCACCCATGAAGGGTAAGGATTCTGAATAATATAATTAGGGTAAGGTTATACAACCCCCTGGTATAAAACATCACCTGTTCAAGGTCATCTAGCTGAAGTAAATCTATTCTCTATTATAATAGGGAAAAGAATCATAATAATAGGAGGGTTCCTACACTCCTTTGTAGGAAGGGTAAGAGAAGTAAAGCGAAGTAAGGGACAAGGTACTAAGAAAAGAAGAAAGTTATGGGCAGAGATGCCTCATAAATGTAGTTCTACTCTTAGAAAACCAAGTGTAAAATTTAGTAACTCATTTTCATGATGTAACCAAATATTCTTTATGTAAGAAAGGCATAAATAACTTAGCATTTTATAAAGTACATTTAAAAAAAAATTGTTTGTAATTTCTTCCTTGTAGTCAAAGGCTCTGGCACCTAATTCTTTTCCTATTAAGCTAATAAAATAGTTTTTATTATGCAAGTGTCACATATTAATGTGTATAAGTAAAAATAGATTCTATTCGCACTTTTTTTAAAAGCAAAATATTTACAATTACATTAACAAACTATCTGTACTACTGAAACTTTTACAAAGTTAGTCTCTCTGTCATTGTGTTTAATATTATTTATTATGAAATGAAGTTCTTAACATTTTCTTTAAATATTGGATAATTATTTCTGTTTATTTATTCTCTTTGAGATACAATAAAATTAGCTTCTTTTACCTCAATCATATTCTTGGTTTCAATTCATGTTACAGATGCTTTAGAGTTTTTATTTTATTATCAATAGTAATTTTTTTTTTTTTTTTTTTATTTGATCTTGATTTGTAAAGCTACTAAGTTCACATTTAAACACTTGAATATATAATAATATGTAATACTGCCTATAGTGGCCTTAGTTTTTAGTTTAATGAGGATGACTGTTTTGAAGAAGAGCTTTAGTTTGAATATATTCTTCTTGATTTATTTTACACCTATTATACCCAATTACACAACAGTTCTCATATTCTAATCAACATCCAAGTCATCTTATACAGTTTTACCAAGAAAATTATCATCAATTTAAACTTACAGTTTGATTCACACCTCCCAAAAACATCAACTTCTTGAATAAAGACAATGAGCTATTCATTTAAGGAAGTTTATATTTTTGATTACTTAGTTCTTCAAGCTCCAAGTTATATGAAAAATCATGTTAAAATTATTGTTATAAAGAATAATGTATCCTCTGTGATTCAAGAAATTTTTGTATTAAATGTATGTGATGGGCTATTAAAGTTTATAGACTAAAACAAAAAAAAAATACTTTTATTACAATTACATCACTGGCCATGCTCTAATATACCATATCCAACAATATAAACTTAATATAAGATGATACTGTAAAATCAACAGTAAATACTGTACCAACCCATGGGAATTGTTGGTACTTCACCAAAAGTTCATTGCAAAAGTAATGATTGCTCAAGCTTTTACATGGGAATTCAATATTCAAAAAGTATTTTATTTTAAAGAAAATAGCAAAATTTAAGAGTGTCTGGTTGCTGAGAGATATTTAATAAGTGATTTTTTGCCATGGGACTGAGGATTTAAAATTTGTCAATGTTTGTAGAATGGTAGTGTCAATAGAGGATTTACTGTATTAACATTACTTAACTTAAGGAATATAACACATTTTGTCTGTCAGTTATTCTAAGTGCTTGTATTGTTTCTAGAATCAGCATGCTGCTGCTTCCCTCCTCTGCCTGACCCTCCGTAAGTATTAAAATTTGTGTGGATAATTTATTATTTTTACAAAATAATGGTATTTAATTGTTTTTACAGTCTAGAAAAATAATTTGTTATAAGAAAATTTTGAAAAATAAAGCAAATTTAAAAGTAAAATTACTAAACAATTGAGAATAAATTTTAAAACCTTTAAATTCAATAAACTAAACACTGGTAAATATTTACAAACTTGCCAATAGTAGCACTTACTTATATTTGTTGAGGACGGCTGTTTTGGGATATGTGTCCCATTGTCAGCTCAGACCGTAACTGATCTCAAGGTTTATGTAGATTAGGGTATTAGGGCGGGGGTGGGATATTATGGTGCTGTGGGTGTATTTTGTCATCATTAGGAGTTATGATGTCAAAAGGTGTGTGTAAGTTGTAATGTAATTGTGTATTGAGTATGTATGAAGGGTATAGTTTGAGTGTCTGTATATTTCATATTGTTTGGTTGTGTAGCGTTGGTTATTTCTGTATTGTTTCAATCAACAAATATATTTAAATTCAAGTTGCTTGTAGCAACCATCTTGAATTTACTGAATAAAACATAAGAACTATTTAGTAACTGAGTGAAAATTTTTAAATTAGTTGATGATGCATTTCGAAACAATTGTTTCATTGACGAAGCCAACCCACGACCAATCCATTGCGGGTTGGCTTTGTCAATGAAGGAATTGTTTTGAAATGCGTAAGCTTCTAAGTTAGAAGTTTTCACTCAGTTACTCAATAATTACTTATGATAAAAATTTAAATATCTAATTTAAACTAATCAATATATATCTAGTCCTCAATTGCAATAATAGTATTAGAGGTTTAGTGTTGATTGAGGAGGCCAATAATAGTTTCAATGACATTTTATTTCTTTGTGGATTTGTGTGTTTATATTAAGACTTTAAATAAAATGTATTTGTTAATATATAGAATACATCTTTAATTACATCAAATGAACAGATATTGTAAATTAAAAAAATCATATAATATTATATAACAACCATTTTGTTACGAATAACAATTTTTCTTAAGTTTAGGTATGTGATATAAATTCAAACTTTGCTAACCTGTTTGTTATAGGGGGTGTGAAGTTGGGCGCCTCCACGTGGTGCACCCTGGGTAACGCTAAACGTTCAACAACCTGTTTTCTGTCAATACATATGAAGGTAACTCAACTATATGTAATATCTAACTTGACTATAATATTTGGTGGTAGCTATAAAATATCCATGCATGGAAGTGTAATTAAAAGTATCATTCTATAGAAAAATATCTACCTAATCTTACAAAGTTATCTATTACAAGTCTTGTTTTTGTTCTTAGTCTAAAGATACCAATGCTAATGGAATATACAACAATCTAATATTTTCTTTGCTTTTATTATCAACTGATTCCTTCTTAGTATTTCAGTTGCTAGCTTTGACTATTTTCGAGTGCCCAATTCTAATTTAGTATGGAATTATATTGGATCTAATTTATACAAATGGTTAATTATTTTGCATAATTGTAGTTTATTATAAACGCAAATGATGCCATACTTGATAAAAAACTTAATAAATTTATGAAAGAGTTTAGTCATCTAGTAGTCCAAGTAGCATTTAGTGAAGGTATGAGAGAATGTTATATGATGTTTTCCCCATGTTGCATGAAATAAATTTAATTTAATGGTGGAAGTGTATTATTCGTCTTACTTTTGTTGTCAATTTTTATCAGGTTTTTTTACAAAGAAATGTGATGAATAAAAAGGATTTTCAAAACATAATAACATTTAAGTATACAATTCAGTTTTATGGGTTCAAATCAATGATACATCACTCTAGAGGTGGCTACATCATTCTTTGGTGTGTTGCAAGTACTTATAATGTTAAAGCAGATATTTTTTTATTGGAATAAAAGCACATCGACAAAACATTTTTACTTTTTAAGATGTTGTATTCTAGTCATTTGTATAGATATTTTGCTTGCATATCTCAAATTAATTGCCAATTTAAAATCATGAATAGCTAAATAATTATTCTGATTTTTTTTAACAAAACATCTGTTAACTTCTTAGATGCACCTATATAAATTTTAAATTGGTTAATTCCCAAATTTGGTCATATGTACTGGTGGTCATTGGCAATGTCAGTATAGTTCAACAGCAGGTGGCATATTAACTGATCCCATAAGGCGAAGTAATGTAAGGTAAATACTGCCTTTTGATTGGTCTGTAACTCCTCCCACTCCCCCAACAAAAACAGTCAAATTCATAGAGCCTTTAGAATTTCTTTATTGATTTTATTTTTATATCTTCATTTTATATTTTGTGTTTTAGTGAAAATTAGCAGTTCAGGTGAAGATAGAATCAACAAATATGAACTTTTAACTAACACAAAATACCATTAGTTTTAATGTATTAGTATTCTGTTTTAAAACTTTAATAGCAATATAACTATTAAAGCAATAGGCTAATTTAATATAGGATATTTTTTTATCTTTTATATTTATCTTTCATCATTAAAGTTTATATTTCGAAATATTTTACAAAGAAGTGATTATAAAACCAATTAAAACAAAGGGCGCTAAACTGATATAGATCGTCTAAAGCAGGGGTCTCCAGCCATTTTGCTCAAGGGCCACATCTAAAACTTTTGGAGGAAAGGCAATATTCGTCTATATATACATACATATATATATATATATATATATATATATATATATATATATATATATATATAAACTGTTGTTTAAGTGATTAATATATATATATAATTAATAAATTAAAAATATTTTAAAAACAAGAATACTTTTAATGAATATATTTATTCAAAGCTTAATTATTTTCCTGAAGATGCTGGTACTATTTTATCGGCGAAAAGCTTTGAATAAATATATTCATTAAAAGTATTCTTGTTTTTGAAATATTTTTAATTTATTAACTATATTACAAGAAAGCATAACACCATATTTTATATATATATATATATATATATATATATATATATATATATATATATATATATATATATATATAATATATATTATGATGGTAATATAAAGTAATACGATGGTAAACGAAAACTAATAATAAAATACTAAATATTTCTTCACAAAATTTAAGTCACTTAAGCAAATTTGTATTAAAGAATTTGTAGTAAAAAGTTTAATTATTTACCAAGCGTATTTGTATGGTAAATATTTTTCCGTATCAGCTGTTATTTCAAGTGGTATCATTTTGAAATTTGAATAATTTGATAAGTTTAGTCATATTTTCCACCTCATTGTTATGGGGAAAATAACACCATGCTGTTACAGCAACTGTTAGAAGGTATTCAACGAACAAAATTCGTCCTAATTCAAGGTAAAATGCAGTTATTGTAAATAATTAATTTTTGTGTTATTACAATAATGAAGCTAACCTAAAAAAGTCTGAATAACAATTTACTTACATTTTCTTGATTGCTAACCATATTTCTATTTGAAGAAAATAAGCCATTAGCCCTAGCATTACTCACAGTAATAAAAATAACCAGTATTTCGTTTAATGAGTGTATTTAGTTGTAACCATTTTTTATTGAAGTGGAAACTTTCTAGGTTATGGTTGATATTATATAAACGTTGTCAGTTTTATTTTCTAGTTGGCAAAAGGGTAATTATTCCGACGTGCGACCACCGCTATTTTCGTGAATTTTTTTTACTTTTCTTATGTATTTTTACCTCCTAGACACGAATCCAACATTATTTTTTGTCGCTGACGCCGTTTTTTTAAAATATACTTAAAAAACATAACCTTTATTGATCTACGTTCCCACGTGTTACTACCGCTGTTCCGACGTGCGACTACTGCTATTTTCGTGAATTTTTTTTACTTTTCTTATGTATTTTTTTAATATACTTAAAAAAACATAACCTAAACTAACCTTTATTAACATACGTTCACACGAATCCAACATTATTTTTTGTCGTCTACGTCGTATTGCCATTATTAATTTATTATAATACGTATAGATTTGGTTATAATTTTATACAACATTACTATATATTTACCTACATTAAAATATACCTACGAAGTATCCAGTCAGGATAGATTTGGTTATAATTATATTCAATTTTACTATCTACCTATATTGAAATACACCTACGAAGTAATCAGTCAGGATAGATTTGGTTATAGTTTTATACAACATTACTATATACCTACATTAAAATATACCTGTGAAATATCAAGTCAGGATAGATTTGGTTATAATTTAATAAAAATAGATAGTAATTCTGAATACAATTATTACCAAATCTATCCTGACTGGATACTTTGTAGGTATATTTAATGTAGGTATATAGTAATGTATAAAATTACAGATCTAGACGTAGTGCAGTGCGCTGTAGCTACTAATTGCTCGGTTCCCGCTATAGGTCTACATGTCATTACAATTTAACATTTAAAATGTGAAATAAAGTAACTTTCACAAAAATACTTTAAAATGTAAGGAACGTACATATGTAAAAATGTGAAAATACATAAGAAAAGTAAAAACAAATTCACGAAATTGGCGTTAGTCGTACGTCAATAAAGGTTAGTTTAGGTTATGTTTTTTAAAGTATATTTAAAAAAAAACGGCGTCAGTGACAAAAAATAATGTTGGATTCGTGTCTAGGACGTAAAAATACATAAGAAAAGTAAAAAAATTTCACGAAAATAGCGGTAGTCGCACGTTGGAATAATTACCGGCAAAAGATGATTCAATGTCTTATTTAATAGATAATGTGTGTTCTGTGAATCTTAATTAACCAAGCAGCAATCTTTTCCCCAATGTAGAATTTGAAGTCAGTTTAGCATAGTTTATATGTAACTATAATGGATTGTTATTAAGCGACTACCGCTCTGATCGGCGAAATTTTTTTATCTTGGTCAATTTGACCATGCTGAACATGAATCTAAAGTTATGTTTAACGGAAATCATAAATTATCATAAAATAAACTAGCCTGACCTAACATAAGTGCTTACCTTGGAGGTACTTCGATGGGTACAAAGTTGATATTGCACCGAGTTGGTTTATGTTCACATGGGTTCGCTCTAAAAGCGAACCTACCTTGGTTGAAACCCTCCACCCGCACTTTTCCCCACCTTTGGCAATGAAACAACCTTCCCACACCTAAACTTGAAGTCTTCCATGATCTTCACTGTGTTATCGCACTTCAAACAGTTCGTCTTTGTCGGGAGCATGTTGTGGCATACAGTCTCAATAACCCGATTTCCATCGAACAAACAAGCTTCAAAAAATGATATGTGGCAAGATCCGTCACAGTCCATTATCACACACACACACAATAAATACGAGCTCTTTTCTGTAGAAAAGTCAGGTGGCATCTGTTGGCAAATTATAAAATATCATTCAGGCCCCGTGACTACTATCACCAAGATGGTTGATTTTGGTTTGCAGCTAAAAATAACACAAATTCATGTCTTTTTCAGTTGAAAAGTCAAGTGGCATCTGACGGTCAATCGGAAAAGATCTTTGCGAGCCACGTGACTTTAATTTGCCATTAAGATTCACACCTTTTTGACAAGAAAAAAATTTCGCGCTATCAGAGCATTAGTAAGGACCTAACTCAGGTTAAGTTAGGTTAGTTTATTTTATGTTTATCATTAAAAGTAACTTCAGATTCCTTTTCAGCATGGTCAAATTGATCAGGATTAAAAAACTTTTACCGATTTTAATAATTAACCTATAATGTTATCTTAACTCCAGTTTTTTTTTTTTTTGAATATTTAAGCAATCTTTAATACTTGATCCAGTGGCATTAAACTTTAATTTTTACATATGTTATTAAAATCCCTTTTAAAGAAGAAATAATCAATTTTGTGGTAAAAAGTACATACTGCCTAAAATTTGCAAAATGTGAAACAAACCAATGTAGGAATAATAATTTGAAGAAAAAAACTTTTGTAGTACCACATTTTTAAACGAACTAAAATGTATAAAATAATTTGGAATTTCTGGGAGTGTAAATTTTTAATGTCCATGTGGAAATTCAGTGCGGAAAACATGGGTCACATTTACTGACCAATTCCTTATGCTATTATCTATATGATGCGCCAAACATTTTCCCCACTGAATTTTCATGTAGACATTAAAAATTTACACTCCCAGAAATTCCATATTATTTTATACTTTTTAGTTAGTTAAAAAACATGGTACTAAGAAAGTTTTTTCTCCAAATTATTATTCTGTGCTTTTTAGTCTCATGTTATGGAACTTTGCAATCTTCATTGTGGAATGCAATGCTCCCCTGGCTCTTCAAGAACTTTGTTATCCCGATGATTATTATTGAATATTGCGTTGTTATCCACTGCCGAACCATGTTTAAAATTCCAAGTCTCTAGCTGATCAGCCAAATTTAAACAAATATTGTTCCAGCAATCCAGATAAGAAAACCAGCGAAAATTCTATTGTCATCCAGTTCTACCCTGATGTATGTGGAGTTTCAACATTTAAAATCTGTAGCTCATTAGTTAAATTTAATTTTGTAAACAAACGTTTAAGCAAATTTACTGACAAGAAACCAAGTGAATATTGCATTGCTATCCATCCCGACCCATGTTTAAAATATCAAGTTTCTATATCATCGGGCAATTTTGATTTCTTTAAACAACTTTTGTTCAAATAGACGTACAGGCATGAATCCGAATGAATATTGCGTTGTAATCCAGTTCTGACATATGTTTAAAATTTCGAGTATCTAAGTCATCGGAAGATAATTTAAACTCAGTTGCAAAATTCCACCTGGATAGATAAACAGACATGACGGAAACCGAAGTAATAAAACCGTGTTAAATACTAAAAACAAAATGAATTTTTCTGATATATAAGTATATTTCAGTTTACATAAACAGTGTGTAATTAGGATAGATAGGAAATGGTTCACAACCTGGTAAGCCGAAATATATTTACAAAAAATAGCACACTGATGTCTCAATACCATCACATTTCACATATTGGCTCAGTTGTTCGAAAAAAGAAACATAAAACTTCAAACAATACAAAACGAATTGCTTAAAATTTGCAGTATGAAATATATTCTGAATGTATCAACACACAAAACAGTAGTATTATATATACAAAGTATCTAGTTAGGCTAGATTTGGTTATCACAAAGTAATAATTCGACTAGTCCTAGCATTGAAATTGGGAAATGGTACAAAAGTGTAACGTCATTAAAATTTCACCGCTTTTGCTGGCATTGTATAAACATTTAGGACAGTAGGAGTCTCATACAACTTTAAATTTGTCAATATAATCTAAAGCTTTGTAGTTTATAATTTCTAGCCACATGAAACTAATTAATGGTAGGGATGGTCGATATTTCTGTCCTGGTGACTTTGTCACTGTTATTCGTTTGGTAGTATCAGTGACAAAATATGGAAAATTCCAGTTCCAGTGACAATGGATCGACTGGAGGCAAAACATCGTTGTCATTGGCTGGAAAGTTACTAATATTTTACCATGCCTATCATTGGTTTATTTGTCACTGTCACTGAGTCTAATCTAACCCCCTCGGCTCATGGCTCCGATCATCGTGCAGTGTCATTGACTGAAGAGAGAGGTTGTGATTGGGTAAAATGTCGCCGTCACTGAATGTATAGTTACTGATTTTTTACTGAGGGTGTCATTGGTAGATTTGTTGCTGTCACTGACTCTACTCATTTACGTTGGGTATGAGCGAGCGATTTGTGTCAGATTTCAGGACAGTAACAATGTTGTGTGCCGTATACACTATAGTTTCTTCTTAATTCTGTATGAGTTTATTTTCAAACAAAATGAGCTTTCCGAAAAAAAAATGTTGAAGTGAGTTACTTCTTAGAGGAACCTACTCTAGATAGAAGAGAAGATCCACTGAATTGGGGGCCAAAGAACTATAATAATCCCAATTTATGCAAACTAGTGAAACAACATTTTTGTGGACTGGCCACATCTGTACCTTGCGAGCGACTATTCTCTAAGGGAGTTTACATTTTAAATGACAGAAGATCTCGGAAAGTCTTGATAATGTCAGAAAACTCCCTTTGTTAATATAAACATCCAATATTGTAAATAAACTATATTTTGTAATTAAACCCTATGTTGTAAATAAACTGTTATTTTGTAGTTTCATATAAGATTATATAATTTATCACCCCAATGTATGTGTTGCAGTAACTTCCTAATAATAATGTCAGCTACACTGTCTTTCGTCACCAGTGTGGTATGCCTGCCTGTTATTGCTACATACAGAGCTGTCTCTGTATCCCTTGTCACCGATACTAAAATCACTGATCTGTTAAAGTCACTGGATCGACTATTTCTAATTTATGGTCACCATGCTGGGACTTATAATTTTGTAGGCAGTTGTTATTTGCTTTGAAGAATGAATGATCAAGCTTCTGAGCTATGTTAGATTTTTCACAAAGAATCGGACCCATAGAGTGTTGCTGTGAAAACCATTGGAAAACAGAGTCTTCTGAATCTTTGAACTTCATTGATTTTCTTAATGAACTTAGATCATCATTTTCAAGCCCTGACATGATGTTTAAAATATAGGTTTGCTCTTTGTAGTATGTGAAATTGTAGGCCTAATCTACATCTCAGTGAAATTGTAAATCTAATTAACAACGTACATCTCAGCCAATTGTTTATCCGTAACTCCTGTATCTGATTGCTTAATAATGTTTAGTTTATCCACACAAGTTTTTTTTAGAAGCCATGATAAAGGTGAAACCTACTCACAAACAATACGCTTTTACTTAAAAGAGTACCATCAGAGTAGCAGGTCAATGAAAAACTGACTGTCTAATCTAAACGAAGTGGCAGATAGGCTGGGCTAGTCACTTGTGATAAACAAGATCCAATAATAGAAGTTCACTATGAGGTGGTGACTCATCTTCCATTGCATCTACACTAGCTTCAAGAAGGAAAGGATCAATAAATATTTGAGATACAATTTCATGTGTTGTAGACTAGAGAGAATTTTTCACATAATTATTAAATTTTCAATAAATAAATTTACAAGTTTGCTGTAACTAATCACTTTTACATTAGTTTATGACTATCCAAACCTTAATTTGCTATAATTTCTATGTCATTAAAAGTAAATTGTTTTTTTTTTCTTTCTAGATTCCAAGGATGAACCTGGAGCCTTTCTACTAACAGAATTTATAAAGGCAAACATTAGAAGAAATAAAGTGTATCTATTTTGTTTTGAAAATAACTCTTTTACATTTCAAAATTACTTACAGGATCATGAGAAAAAGAATATTAAATACTACGATTTTGTGTCTGATCCTGGTGGATGGTTTAAAGAAGGTATGTCATATTTTATGCCTTAATATTAAAGTTTACGTTGTTTTATTCATTTTTAGTTGTCGAAAGATTTTATAAAAGATTTAGAACATTTTTTTTACAAAAATCTTGCTCTATATAAAAGTAGTAATTCATGTCTGACAAAAAATTAAAATAGACCTTGATAAATTATTCCTTGGTTGCTATTTATGGGTCTGATATAAGTCGATTTACTAAATTTTCAATACCAAACTTTGGAGGTCGTTTTGACAGATTTTGGGTAGTCCCCATGGCTGTACTATTTTCTTCATAAAATTTATTTTTAAATAGAAAATAGTGCGTCTTACAACAATAATAAGTCATCCTTTTCTTTATCAACTTTATTTTCAATTAAAAATACTTTTAACAATATTATGATATCTTACTTGGAAATAATGATCAAGCACCAAAAGTTCACCTTGGGTTAATTTAAAAAATTTTCTCTAAACTCTCCTATATTTTCTTGAGTATTAATCTATATGAAATATAAAACTTTTAACAAAAACTTTTGTTAACCATTTTAAAAGAAATTTAGTAGGTGAGTCAATCGCTGTCATAATCGCTCTCACTAAATTCCTTTCCATTGGTCGATTGGAGAAGCAGACCTTGCCTTGGTATTGGTTGGATAGTGTAGGGAGCATGGTGAGGAGGTTAAAAGGAGGATATATAATATAGGGGCCATCCCTAAATTACGTAACACAGCAAGGGGGAAGGGGGTTACGTCTATCATTAAGGAAGAAGGAGGGGATATATAATGCATTAGCGTTACATAACTTGAAATTTTAGTTTTGACTACATTCAAACCTTTTCATTTAATAAATAAACCCCATTTAAACTTTTGAATATATAAAATATACCTAATGCTAACAACAATGAACTCAAACAAAATCTATTTACAAAAAAAACATGTATTTAAAGTACTCTATTAAAACAGATTTGTACTTTATGACCAATATTGTACTTTATGACTTATCAGTAACAGTTTTTAACGAAACAATAGTTTTTTAATTTGATGGCTTATTATATTGTAACATTTATAGAATGGGCTATATAATGTTATTTAAGAATTGGAAAAATAAATTAGAAATAACTCACACAAAATTTAAAAAGAAATTCATTAAAAGATTGGTTAGATTAAATAGAAACTAATTTTAGGTAAAAGCCTAGAAAGGTTATAAAACGGTTATAACATATAAACAAGATATTTGAACTGTAAATGCATAAAGAAATTTGTTGTATCAAAATGAATTAAAACAAGATAATCTAATAATAGTTATGTGTAAACAAATTTGTAAACTGTAGTAACATAGGGCATAAACAATTGCTGGAGAGATGTAAGGTAAAAAAACGCGATTGTAAACAAAAAATTGAAAGGTTATGTTTGGAAAAGTCCAGTCAAAACACACACATTTCGGAATTATTACAGAAGTAAAACGCAAAGACACTTCACACACAAATAATAATAATTTAATAAACACTGGAAGGTTTGTTAAGGATCGGAAAATTGAAACAGTATGTTAACCAAATTAAAACGGTGAAAATAGTTCGTTGACATTAACAGATGTGAAAGTAAAGAAATAGGTCAAGTGTACAGTCGACTCTAGTGGGAAGGAACGGAACTTCGTTAAATTAAAGCATATGATTTCTTTTTTGAAGAAGGAGGCTGCCATATGTGTAAAATATTAAAAAAAAAATTAAAAACGAAGCGTTAGTTTAGTCAGTTATAGCGTGGTGACGCTACGAGATGGGACCTGCCATGACCAGTCAAAATTTTACATTGGAAGGAATTCGTCAAAATTATACCGTTTTGTGAAGAAACTTGGCAAGATTAAACAGGGATAAATGAATTGAAAGAGTTAATACAGTGTAAATATAATTTGACGTAACTCAAAAAATATAAGTGTGTTGAAAAGTGAAATTTGAAGAGAACGGAATCTTACGTAAGCGACCTGCAGAATTTCGATATTTGATAAGTTAAGTATATAGCGCTATAAAAAAATAAACTTTAGTGGACTCTTAAGATAATAGGGAAGTTTAAATTTGTACATTAGAATATCTTGGATTTAATTAATAGATAGTAGGAAGAATCATAATCCAGTTCAAATAGTTTCGCCTTTTTGCTTATTCCAAATTAAAGTTTTTCCATCAGGAAAATATTTATTAAAACTAATTTCAAAATTTAATATTGTTTTTCAAAATTTATTTAATTAACAAAAGAATTAAAAAATATAGCCCATGCCTATAAACCCCGAGATAGTAAGAGATCTTAAAATTAGCCTAGGGTATATGAAAATTTGTAACTAAAAATCAAAGAAAGTGAGTTTAGTATATTGTGTTAAAATTTGTTAAGTTTATTTTTGTTCTGTGTATTGTTTAAATGTTGAAATAAAAATTAATATAATAAAGAAATTAAATTATTCATGAGTTTGTGTTTTTAACTAGAAATTAAATATTTTCATTCAATAATAAACCCCGTTGTAATGCGTCTAGGAAATAATGTTATAATATATACATATCGTGTTCTGAAGCTCGCAGCACTAGTGTTGTCTGTCTCTGCATTCACGACTACTCTGTGGAAAGATAAAAAGACTTTAGACAGTGTTACAAATGGGCTGATCACTTTGCGTTTAAATTAATTTAAGTCACATTTTTATAAAACATTATTTTCAATTTATGTTTAAATTAATATTGTCTTGACTTTATACATAACCTAAAGTTTATTTTGATTTTATAATTTCGGTTTGTTTTCCCGTACACGTAAGGTCACATATATTTAAAAATCTTTTTCTTTTTCATGTTTTATTTATTTAATAAAATTCTTTCTATATAATAGAAATTCTTTTACATAATTTATTGATGGCCTATATTTGAAATACAGGTACGGGGGTTATTCATAAAATAAGGTTCCCATAATGTTTCAACATAAACAGCTTTATTTTTGTTCTTAATGTAATACATCATTTTAAAGCTTAAAACTTACGCTATTTTTCCACATAACTACCGTTTTAATTTTGGGAATAAGTGATAATCACTTGGGGCTAGGTCCGGACTGTAAGGTGGTGAGGCACAACAGTCCAGCCAAAATCTGTCAGCAGTTCTCGAGTTTGATGTGAGACATGAGGTCAAGCGTTGTCATGGATAAGCCTCACACCACTGGACAAGATTCCTCTCCGGCGGTTCTGGATTGCAGGTCTCAGTTTTCTTAATGTGTCGGAATATCTGTCAGAGTTAACTGTTGTTCCATGAGGCAAAAAGTCGATTAAAAGCACGCCCTCCCTGTCCCAAAAGACAGTTTCCATGACTTTCCCAGCAGACTGTTTGTTTAAACTTCTTCAGCTTCGGCAAAGTTGAGTGACTCCAATCACGTGATTGCTGCTCGGTTTCGGAGGTAAAGTGAAACGCCCATGTTTCATCTCCTGTAACAATGGAATCCAAGAATTCATCTTTGTTGTCTTCACATTGTTGCAAAAATTGCTGGGCACACTCGATACGTTGCTGTTTGTGGTGGTTTTCTGTAAACATTCGCTGTACCCTTCGCGCACACACTTTGTGATAACCCAATTTTTTGGTTAAATTGTTATTAATTATGGTGTTGGAAGTCTCAGGAATACGCGAAGCAAGTTCCTTAATACCAATCCTACAACCTTCAAGCAATATTCTTTAAACTTGATCAACAATTCCGTTGAAACTGAAGGCCTTTCGCTCCGGTCTTCATCATGAATTTTCGTGCGCTCTTCAGTGAATTCTCTACACTATTTGCGAACATGTTGAAGAGATATACACTCTTCCCCATAACCTTCGATTAACTGACGATAAATGTCTTTTTTTTACTTCTTTACTTCTTTGCACCGGCATCCAGCTTCAAGAGTAGCCAATACCCCAATGTCCACAAGCATATTATCCCCCAATGCTTCTTGTTTATGAGAATATCTTGCCATGTTGCCACTTAGGCTCTCAGAAAGTCCCTAATTGGTATGGGGTACGTGCAGTCAAACAATTCTCCCTCTCAATCTTCTCCCTCACAGATTGGAGAATTCGAAAGATTAAATCTAAATAAATATTCCTCCATCACCAGATGGCCGGATCGTGCTCGAGCTGCAAAAGCTGCTTCCCTGAATTTATCCTCACTCAATGGTTCAGGCTGAAATTGATAAAGGTGACGACCTGTTCCAAGATTCAGTTGGCGATAAATGTCAATAGGTGAAATCTGTTTTCCATTTAAAAAAACGTATCACAGCACAATTTTCGCAACTGGCGGTAACAGCAGAGCTCCAACTTCAAAGGCTGCTAACTGGCACAGAGCAATGTAGCAAGGCGGGGTGGTGGGGATAGAGAGAGGGGGAGTTGATAAGTAAGACAGTGTTACCACATTACTCCTAGCACGACGCATTCTTTCTTAGCAGCATAGGGAACTTTCTTTTAGGAATTACCCTAGTATTATTGTAACACGTTTCTCTGGAGATGCTTAACATTGTAATGTAAGTTAGGATTTAAGTAATTAAAAAGTTTATTTGTAATGTTAAAAGGTTTTTTTTTAAAAGAAAAGTACGCAACAGTTACTTAAGTATTGAAGAGGAAAATACATTTGATCATTCTCAAACATATTCTCTTTGTTCTTTATACATTTAACATTATTTGTGATGGTTTAACTTTTTTTTTTAAACATATAACATTTATATTCTATTTATGTGTTTTAGGGAAAACAACTTTGTCTAACAAAATAAATATATTTAATGAGTTAAGGTCTTCAGTACTATCAGATGACAAGCATCCTGTAGTCATAATCGATTCATTATCATCTGCATTGGTATCTATTGACCTCAGTCTCTTGTATAGACAAATACATCAGTTAATGTATTTACCCTTAGGAAAAGGTATGTATATATAATGTCAAGAGCACAGTGGTACAATATATTACAATGAAAACATTGGAAAGAACCCTAATACCACAAAGATAATAAAAAATAACAAATAAAACAAGTTACCTAAGAATAAACCCTTATGTACATTTCAATGACCATGTCATCATCATCAGAGGGTCTTATTACAAAATTACAATCTAGCAAACAAGAAGCTACAAAGTAGAGTGACATTCACTTCTAGCTTCTAGAATGAGTCACTCTAGTTTGTAATTTCTTGTTTGCTAGATTGTAATTTTGTAATAAGACCCTCTGATGATGACATGATCATCAAAATGTACATAAGGGTTTAATCTCAAGTAACTTGTTTTATTTGTTATTTTTGATTATTTATATGGTATTGGGTTTTTTCCAATATTTTCATTGTAAAAGGTATGTATGGTTGAACGTTTTAGATGAATGATATATCTATGCTAAATATTAATAAAGAAAACTTAGGAATTAATATATATATATATATATATATATATATCGCAATATGTTTTCTTGTGTATTAATAAAGAACAAAAGTCAAAATACAAATACAAGAATTATATTTCAATTTACAATTCAAAAAAAACGTAAAATATCAAGAATATATATATATATATATATTCTAGATATTTAAAATTATCCATTGTTTTTCCGTTGCACTGACTTTATGAAGCTAATGAATCACTAATTTTGAGTAATTTTATCCACCATTAAGTGCAATAATTTTACCTTGAGTGATGAGGTACCTTTCGGTCTTTGACCATTGTCGAATCACTGATTGTTCTTTGCTGTGGATGCTACGTCCGTGAAGCCGGTGTTTGTAGAAGTTACGCGCTAAATACATGAAGTTACAAACTAAATACATACAACGAAAACATACAATTCACCGTTGAAACAGAAATAAATAGAACAATCAACTTCCTCGACATTACTTTAAATATAAATGATAATAAAATAGAAACTACAGTATACAGGAAACCTACTTCCAACAACACCACAATACACTACAAATCTAACCACCCCTGGACACACAAAATTAACACTTACAGTAACATGATAAATAAAGCAATAAAATACACACAGGATAACAAACAAAAATTAAATGAAGAATTAGATAACATTACAAAAATAGCAATAGAAAATGGATACAACAAACACATTATAAAAAATATATACAATAAATTCACAAAAAAACCTAACCTCAACACAACACTACAACCGGAACACGAAAACAATAAAAATAAAAAAATCTACCTAAAATATAAATATACCAATAACAAAATAGAAAAAATAACAAATATATACAACAAAGAATACTACACTCCAACTTACAAACCAAACAACAAAATAATAAAATATCTTAGTAACAAAAACCACATAACAAATTCAGAAAATCATAACCTATCAGGAATCTACAAAATCACCTGCAACAACTGTAACGCTTTTTACATAGGAAAAACATCCAGAACGTTTAAAATAAGATTTGAAGAACATTATAGAGCATTCAAAAATAAAAATTCTAAAGTATCAAATGTTGCAGCACACCTAATTTCCCATAAACACGAAATTACAAATTACGAAAATAACCTAACCATACTGGAAATAAATAACAACCCAATAGAACTAAACTCACTAGAAAAATACCACATTTATAAAAATATACACAACAACTTAATGAATTTACAAACAACATATACAGAAGACATACTATACAGAAACCTCATACACACAGATCAAGAAATAGTGCGCGTAACTTCTACAAACACCGGCTTCACGGACGTAGCATCCACAGCAAAGAACAATCAGTGATTCGACAATGGTCAAAGACCGAAAGGTACCTCATCACTCAAGGTAAAATTATTGCACTTAATGGTGGATAAAATTACTCAAAATTAGTGATTCATTAGCTTCATATATATATATATATATATATATATATATATATATATATATATATATATATATATATATATATATATATATATATATATATATATTGATATTGATATTTTATGTTGTCCATTATTTTTCCGTTGCACTGACTTTATGAAGTTGATATACAGTCGGCGCCGCTTATTGTGATCATATTTGTCAGAAGCATATTTGATAACAATAACCGAACGATAACAATAACCAAACGCTTAATCACGATGTAGTCTACAGCCGTACTGCATTGAACTCACTGTATTATTGCCACAACTGTTTGTTCTGAACGATATGTAAGCCTATCATTACATTAAGTAATTCTAATTCTGTAACACTATAATTAAACTGTACTTACCAAATTTTGATGCTATTCCGGACAGTTTTATGTACAGTAGTAGAATTTCTGTAACTTAGTTTTCTACTTGTAAAAGTGAGTGGGCATATTTCATACCAGTTTATTTTATTCCACTGTAGATTTTTTTTAAAACACTGAATCTAGCATAATTGAAAAAATATATATAGAACTACGTAAAACACTTGATCAAAACATTTTAACACATAAAACCTCATTATAAAACACTTCAAACTTATTTACACTTCAAATTTACATTTACTTTTTCTCGAAGAATTCCTCTATATATATGACTGTCTGTAGTCTTCTCGTAAAATATTGTTTATAAATTGTTCATATTCATAATGTATGTTGAAATTTTCTGTATTTATCATTTTCATCATCATCGGTGTCTTCTTCTTCTTCAGTAACTTTTGATGTTGAAGCAACTACCTTACAAATATCGTCTTCAGTCATTTCCGCTGCTGTTTCAATACTATCGTCAACTTCCATCCACTCAGTATATTCTTTTAAGGACAAATCGAAAGGCTTCAAGTTCTCTTCAGAGTCTTCCTCAGATGTAGCTTGCTCTTGATTTTCTTCAACAAAAAACCCACCTTTTCTAAAGCAATTTTTCACAGTTTTTTCAGAAACTTCATTCCAAGATTTTGCTATCAGATGAATAGCATCGAGTAAAGAAGTTTTTTTAGCCAATTCATTTGAGGTAAGGGTTTGAAATTCATCCATATTTTCTATAATTCTAGCACGCATCTCTCGTCGATTAAAACTTTTCAGATTTTTAATTATGCCTTGGTCACATGGCTGAATAATTGATGTAGTATTGGCCGGAAGGTAAATCACTTTGATGTGTTTTAGCATAGTGCTTATGTCATTATGTGGAGTGCAGTTGTCTAGTAGAAGGACAATGTTGCGTTTGAGGCTGGTATCCCATTTAGTCAGCCATTCATTAAAAATTTTTGATGTCATCCAAGCATTGGAGTTTGAATGATATTCAACCGGTAGCTTTTTGATACCTTGAAAACACCGTGGATTTTTAGATTTACCGATAATTAAGAGTTTTTCTTTATGACCACCATGTTAACACAACACAAAACAGTTATTCTTTGTTTACATATTTTACAGCCGTTAGCACTTTCATTTTTAAATAAGTAAGTATGTTCGAGTAGAGCACGATAATAAAGTCCTGTTTCATCTGCATTGTATATGCAGCTAGGAGAATACTCGGCCAAAATCTTTGGCCATTCGTATTGTAACCAGTCCTAAGCTCCAACAAAATCAGCATTTCTTTTTTTACCACACGTTTTCTTGTAAACAATGTTTTCCCTTTTCTTCCATCGATTGAACCATCCATGTGTGGCTTTAAAATCCTGTTTTCCTATTTTTTTGGTAAGATCCTCAGCTTTTAGATGCATTAGTGGGCCGTCAACTAGAGTATCTTTTTTAACCACAATTTCAAAGCTGATTCCACTTGCGGATCCTTCCCAGAACGATGTCTTTTGTTGTCAACCTTTGCATTACACTTTGATAATGACAAGATATTTTCTTTGTTGTTCAATATTTTACATAAGAGAGGTTGAGAAACGCCAAGTTGAGAAGCAGCGTTTCTTTGACTCATTTTTGGTAATTTACTGTACCTATCTAGAATATCAATTTTTTGTTTAAGACTTAAATCGCGTCGTTTCTTTTGGGATTCGGACATCTTGCTATACTGTCCTTTGAAACTTCAAGTTACACTAAACTCTACAAAACAAACGAAAAATATCTTTAAAAATTAAATTATGTAAAATCACACTGAAATACTGTAATAAAAATTCACTGTTAAAAAATACAGTAGGACTGTACTGTAAATGGTTCAGTAGTAACATCAACTAATGTTAACAAACAACTAAAGTCGACTCAGCGAGGGTGTTTGCATAAACAAAGAGTAAGGGAGACATTCTGAGAACTGTGCTAGCTAAGTGCTGAAACCGTTATAAAGTATTTCTGTCATTCTAAAAATAAACATTCTATGAATTGGGCGTCATTGTGTGTTGCACGTGCTGTTTACATTACTTTGTAGACATTTTTACTTGGTCTATGCTAGTAAACGTTGACGCATATGATTTTGCATTGCAAATTAAATGATAATAATAAGCGAACAGATGATTACAATAAGCGACCTAATTACAATGTATTAATGTACGTCCGGGTTTGTTTTTCAATGAAACGATACAATAACCGAATGATAACATTAACCATGATCACAATAAGCGGCGCCGACTGTATTACTATTGTAAATACTTTTATCCACCAATAAGTGCAATAATTTTACCTTGTGATGAGGCACCTTTCGGTCACTTGACCATTGTCGAATCAATGTTAGTATTTACAATAGTAATATATCAACTTCATATATATATATATATATATATATATATATATATATATTTAGGTTAGTTTTGGTTGGTAAAGATTATTTAGATTTTTTGGACTAGGAGGCTGACAGACTTACCTTGGTAAGAGTCCACTCTGTAGTCTTGAAATAGAAACACATAAAAGCACTTTTTTTTTCTACTCTACACAATCTGTGATTACAATTATTTTATTTCATTCTCTCATATTTCTTTTTGTGTTTTCTCTTCGATTGACAAAGACCACTGTGTGGTTGAAATATATCATTGTTTAAGTGCTTTTATGTGTTTCTATTTCAAGACTACAGAGTGGACTCTTACCAAGGTAAGTCTGTCAGTCTCCTAGTCCAAAAAATCTATATATATATATATATATATATATATATATATATATATATATATATATTTGTGTGTGTGTGTGAGTGAGTGTTTGTTAAATTGAATTACCATATTATTTTTAAGTTTCTCAGCTTATTAAAAAATAGTAGAATATCTTACAATTAATTGTTTATGCTAAAATGATAATTTGATGAACTATCTGATCAAAGTATTTTTCAAGTGAAATGTTTTTATTATATCTGTAAGACAGTTAATAAACATTTCATGAGTTAGATAGCTGTGAGAGGTAAGAGGTCTACCTTTAGAAGAAGGAGTTTGGAATTCATTTAAGCAATAGGCCCAGAGGCTGACCAGTTCAAACCAGATGTAGATGGCAGGAATGACTTCATTTTTTCAATTCCTTCTATTAGCTCACACTCTCCTGATATATATGTTATACAAATTATCAATCGTTAATAAAATATGTTTTTATTCATCTAATCAAGTTCAAATACATTTCTTTTAACCTATATTGAATAAAAATTGATGTTAATAAAGTTTTTTTTCAAATATTTATTCAATAATTAAATTATAAAAATGTGGGGACTATCAGGATTGGAACTAGGAATCGTCATGTTCAAAGTCTAGCTCGTTTTGTCACTGTACTAACTTTCCAATTGCAAGAAATTAATTTCTCAAAGAGAATTATTTTCTCCCCATCTGGCTGTTATCAAAACCTCCATTGTACAACCTTAAACTGTTGCCATGGTTACCTCAAAATATCATAAATAATGCTGTAAGGTTAAAAATGAATGAAAGGAATAAAATATACAAACTGGAATTGAGGAAACAATAATAAAATTTTTCTTTCTTGGCCTCAGTAGGAATTTACTTTAAAAAAAAATTTTTATTACTTGTTTATTGACTTATTGTTCTGTACTTCTCTTATAACCTGGTAGTAATGATGGAACAAAAAATTATTTTCTAAAAAATACAATAAAGGTAATCAGCATATATTCTTAATTCAGCATATCAAAATTCATTGCACTTATCTTTTAAAATGTATCAAATCCTTCACTATTACAAAGTAATTACTTTTAATCTAAATACATTGTGACATGGCATCATAAAAGTGTATCATTAGTACAATAAGAAAAGTTGCACAATTAATACAAGAAAAGTTGCAAATACAAACAAATAAAATTATTGAACATTGTGCATCAGATTATAAACTTCACTTCTTTTTATAAAGCCATTTTGATTTGAATCTAAAAATAGGTTTACTAATTTATAATTAATATACACTCTACTAGCTAAATCCTGGTGACTGTGTTCGACTTTAAGTGGCATAGTTGGTTATATCTTTATTGTAAACTGTTTTCTTTATGTTTTTCACATTGTGTTTATGTTTATGTTTGTTATATTCAACATTTATTATATTGTAAATAGTTCTTTCTTAAATAAAAAAATATCTAAAAGATGAATAGTTATGCTGAATTAGAATGGAATTGCTTAAAATTAATTAGAAATATTGGTAATTATGGTAAATTGACTAATTGATAAATAATATTATTAGTTTTGCTATTTTCTGCATAAATGAATAAGGTTTTTGACATACAACTTAGAGAATGCAACATACAAACACCCATGTGACAAAGTCGCTGCTGCAACTAGCAATCTTATAGCTACACGATTCTGGTTATTTTTGGATCTCCCCTCTTGTATTAAAATATAGCTATAAAGTACTCAGTTAAAATAGCTTTGGTAATTAAGAAAAAGAAATAAACTTAAGGTAACTTATTAACAAGGGAAGTGGAGAAAAGTTACTTTTGTTTTGGGGGGCAAGAAATAACCTAATCACAATTCCTTATAAAAAGCAACTCTGTCCTAACCGAATACTTTATAGTCATATGATAATGTAGTGCTTTGATTTTATACCATTTAGGTATGTTGGAAAAAAAGGTAAAAGGGTCAATCCATTTGAAATCACCCAATATAAACAAAATTTGTTGCTCAACATTTTTAATTTTCCTAATTATTTTATCATGGATACCCTATGGGTAGATATTCACAAAAATGCAATTTAAAAAATTTTGTTAGCCATATTTTTTTTTTTGGCGGCCATTTTTAAAGTGACGGATTAGTGAATTTCATGAAAAAATGGGGTTTACGGAATATGTAATTGCTAAGTTAGTTTTAAAGATATCAAAATAATTTCAAAACCAGTGTGTTCAGCATGAAATGATCTTCAAAATGAATGTATTTTGTTTTATTTATCATGCAAGAAAGTCAGTCAAATTTTTTCTCTAAAAACTCGTAAAAAAATGAAAAATTTGTAATGTTTAAGACTAAAAATTTTTAGGAAGGAAAAGAGACTCACTATTAATATTTTATTTCTGTGTTCAGTACTCATAATACTACCAGCAACATAAGTTTTAGTCTTGAGAATGAACTACTTTTTTTTCTACGACTTTTCAAAAATGGCTGAAAGCCCGTTAATGCCAAATTTCATGGGTCAATATCTGAAAAGGGACAACATGCAAATAAGTGAAAATTTAATAAAATGTTCTTTATACAAATAAGAATATCTCACAAAAAAATTATGACTGAGACTCAACTACATTTTGAGTTATAGAGGTGTGAATTTCAATAAAAATGCTATTTTTTTAATACACACGTGCAATGCTAAATAACTAACAATAGGCTTTAAATTATCTTAATTGACAAAGTTAAATGATAATCTCTATTTAGTGTTTATTGTTAAATTAAATTAACAATAGATACACTGTTTATTACTTCTATTAAATAAGAATGGACAATATTTAATAATAGTACCCACAGGTAAAATTCTTGAACTTTACATACCCATGATATGTTTCATGTCCTACACTGACGTAAACTTGGCAGCTGTAATTTTGATTAAGGAGTTGAACATACATGATATTTCATTGCACAGTTTATCAGTTATGTTGTGTGTTCTTCCAGACACTGTTGTGAGTTCCAACGGAGTCACTTTACGTACTATTTTCTTTGCTGGTACCCAAGCAGTATCATTTTTTGACAGTTGAAAGGCAGTTTTTGGTCCAGAAGGATGAAAGAAATGCACCAAAACATCATTGTTATCTTCACTTTTGTCTGCAACTTTTCCAAGCCACCACTTCTCATCATATACACAGGCAACAAAGTCATTATTTGTGAAAGCTGACACATTTGTAAATAATATTGAAGTCTGATGATCATCAAAGCTCGAGCCTTTGGAAGTAACAAAACACCTTATTTGATTGTTACTTAAGGGAACATATCTGTGATAGCCTCTTGTACCTTTCACTGGTAAACAATATTCAAATCTCTCAGTCAGTGTTGTTTCCATTCGCTCAATTTCAGCTGAAGAAACATGTATATATTTCACTCCAGTGATGTTGTCCCGACAGTATTTAAACATGTCTTGTGTAGTCAAAATTTGATCTGTATAAGGCCTTTGAAGGGATGCGCGTCTTACTTCTCGCTTTGTTGTTCCACCAATCCCATCGCAAGAATTCTTCCCATGCGATGAGGCAAAGAAATTCCACTCTGCTTCCACACCATAATCGTTTCTGTGTTGGCAGATATTAACAAAATTTTTCTTATTTTTGTATTGGCTGCTTGCGCCATCGCTGAAGTACACAACCATTTCAATATTTGGTATAATATTCTTAATTTCCCGGATGAGGCGCTGTTGAAATGTGTACACAGTTGTTGTATTATGATGTAGGTGGTCACTAATAACGCAAATAGATTTGCAACACACTTTTCCTTCTTTTTTGTAGTATATTACAAACGGATGCAGAGTTGCTTGTGTATTAGTCCAATGAAAACTTTGTATTTCATCCTGCACTGTGAATGTGAAGTTTTCTGCAAAATCACCGATCACTAAACAGTGGTTATCTACCAAGTTTTCTTTAGTTTCCTTGAAATATTGAGCTTGAGCTTTTGATATAAAATGATGGGATTTTAAAAGCATAAGCCTATCAACAAGAAGATGCAGAAAATCATCACTGGGCATTACTTGTGTTATGAGCTCAGCTCTATCGGTTTGCACCCACTGTTTGAAAACTACTTCATCAGGCAGATTGTCAATTTCATTTTGTAAGACATGAAGCAGGCTATCTGGTCCAGGACATTCTGAACAGGTGTGAAGCATACATTTTTCATTTTCAATATCACATACCATGAAAGCTATGAGGTCTTTATAATTTGCATTAAGCTTTGCTCCTTCTATCATAAGCTTTGGGTTTTGGTGATGTTTGCAAACACATACACTATGAGTTCCTGATGAACCCGGAAGAACGCACCACTTTGGTCGTAGAGCGCAAAACATAGAGCGACCAATTTTGTGATCTTGATATTTCTGTTTATATATGCTGTAGAGTTCGTTTAGTGAAAGAAGAATTAACCTTTTCTGTTTCTGCACCTTGACATTGTCAATCACAGTTGAAACATATTCCTTTTTACCAGGACATAAGCGACTATTATCGTCATCTTCGTAAAACTCTTTAACACAGTTAATAATAGCTTCACTTATTTTGTTGTTCTGTCTTTTTGAAAGATGTGGTAAGATACCTTGATCCTTTACTAGCTGCCTAGTTAACTTTACCATGTATTCGGATGCACCAAAGTACTCCACTATTTGTGTCTTTGACCATGAGTTTGGCAATAGACTAATTATCTTAATTTTATCATCTTTACTAGACTCTTTAAATTTTTCTTTAAGTTTAGTAATGAGTATGTCGTACTCATTAATTGAAGTTTCTGTAACATTTAAATTATTAGTTTGTGAGTCATTACAGAAAGATTCATCCAATTTTCGCTTGATTGCGGTTGTAATTTTATCACTTTTTCTTTGCAAAGCTAACAGTCGTTGTTCTGTGTTAAGCTTTGTTAGTTTACATAAAGGAGACATTTCCAAAGTTTCACAAATAGATTCCACTTGATGCAACGGGTTCTCCTCTACTATTTCAAAAGGACCAGGAAGAAATTCAGGATCATTCTCCACATTATTTATTTCATCTTCGGGCAGTTTTTCTATAAATAGTTTGGATGCGCAAGTTGGACATAGAGCCTTTCCAGGAATTAGCTTAATGTTCACATTTTTACTCTTGGAAATGTGTTCAATTAGTATTTTACGCAAACCATTTTTGATTGGCCTTTTATGACGACGAAATGGGTCACAACATTTTTTCCCAAAAATGTGGCTGTACTTCTCTATATATTTCTGTCTGTGGTAATGGCAAATATTAGTAATTTCATTAGAAATTCTTAATTTTAACAAACATTGTTCTTCAGTTGGCAAGTCACTCATCTTAATCAAATCTTGAGGCACTTCATTCTTGTAGTGTTGTTTATGACACTGTTCACTTATTAGTTCACCCACAAAACAACTCATACTGAATACTTAAACAATGAATTATTCTGGAAAAAAAATAAACTTATTTATAGTTAATGAAGGTTTTAGGTTACAAACATACAATACAAGAACATGAACTTGGGTCAATCCATTTCAAATCACCCAATATAAATATTATTTGTTGTTGTTGCTAAACATTTTTAAGTTTCCTGATTCATTTATCATGGATACCTTATGGGTAGATATTCACAGAAATGCAATTTAAAAAATTTTGTTAGCCATATTTTTTTTTGGCGGCCATTTTTAAAGTGACGGATTAGTGAATTTCATGAAAAAATGGGGTTTACGGAATATGTAATTGCTAAGTTAGTTTTAAAGATATCAAAATAATTTCAAAACCAGTGTGTTCAGCATGAAATGATCTTCAAAATGAATGTATTTTATTTTATTTATCATGCAAGAAAGTCAGTCAAATTTTTTCTCTAAAAACTCGTAAAAAAATTAAAAATTGTTCATGTTAATAAATGTAAATTTATATAAATTTAAATATAGACTAAGTTAATTAAATTTTAAAACTCTAAATAATAATTTATAGATTTAAACATCAGTTAACTTTGTCAAATAAGATAATTTAAAGCTTATTGTTAGTTATTTAGCATTGCATGTGTGTATAAAAAAAATAGCATTTTTATTGAAATTCACACCTCTATAACTCAAAATGTAGTTGAGTCTCAGTCATAATTTTTTTGTGAGATATTCTTATTTGTATAAAGAACATTTTATTAAATTTTCACTTATTTGCATGTTGTCCCTTTTCAGATATTGACCCATGAAATTTGGCATTAACGGGCTTTCAGCCGTTTTTGAAAAGTCGTAGAAAAAAAAGTAGTTCATTCTCAAGACTAAAACTTATGTTGCTGGTAGTATTATGAGTACTGAACACAGAAATAAAATATTAATAGTGAGTCTCTTTTCCCTCCTAAAAATTTTTAGTCTTAAACATTACAAATTTTTCATTTTTTTACGAGTTTTTAGAGAAAAAATTTGACTGACTTTCTTGCATGATAAATAAAATAAAATACATTCATTTTGAAGATCATTTCATGCTGAACACACTGGTTTTGAAATTATTTTGATATCTTTAAAACTAACTTAGCAATTACATATTCCGTAAACCACATTTTTTCATGAAATTCACTAATCCGTCACTTTAAAAATGGCCGCCAAAAAAAAAATATGGCTAACAAAATTTTTTAAATTGCATTTTTGTGAATATCTACCCATAGGGTATCCATGATAAAAGAATCAGGAAAATTAAAAATATTGAGCAACACGGACTGGGTGATTTCAAATGGATTGACCCAAAAGTCTTTTTTAAAACTTTAAATTTTTGGGGGATGAGCATCATGTTTTGTTATTTATTTATTTCTCTAATTCTCATTATCATATATGAAACCCCATATGCACTAATGTTTTATGATGATTCCATTATTCTTTGAAGCTCTTGGAACTATATCTGTAAGGCTGTTTCGGGAGTTTTGTCGCATTATAAGACCTTTAATTGAACTTGACTCAATTTAAGTATTGAAACCAATACTTTAAAACTGATAATAAATACACAAAAACCTCTTAACCACAAACTTTTTATTTTACCCTTATGTTCGTTTCAGTTACCAAGTAACCATCTTCAGAGGGATAACATATAAAGACTTTATATGTTATCCCTCTGAAGATGGTTACTTGGTAACTGAAATGTAGATACGGGTAAAATAAAGAAAGTTTGTGGTTAAGAGGTTTTTGTGTATTTATTATTAAATTCAACCACAATTATATTCCTAATAAATAGTAACTTTAAAACTGATCTTCTTGGCAAAGACAAATTTTGTTTCATTTTAAAATAATGTTGAGACACATTTGTATTGTTTTTTTAGAATAATTAAAATTAATAAATTTTTCCAAAGTTTATGGGCTAGTAAAATTTATATTACACTTTCAAATGTGATCAGAATTCTTGATAGATAGTCATGTCTGTAAATGTTTAAGATATATTTCCTACTATTAACAATAATAAAGTTACGTAGATAATCAATATAAAATAGTGAACTATTTTCCTTTGGTATTTTTATTTACTTTTATGTTGACATCGGTTGAATACAATTCTTTATACTTGTTTGTATTATCTTGGCAAAAACACCACTACTTACTGATTTATTCAGCAGCCACGTTTCGCCCTAGGTCAGCGTATTTTTAAATGCTGTGAATTACTGACAAGACTGTTGCTCAGGTGTGTTGTGTTGGTGTGATTGTATTTTTGTTCTTTGTTGTGTTATTGTTAATTGTATTTTTAAAAATTGTATTTGTAATTGTATTGTATTTTAAAAAAACACCTACACGGTTGAGAACATTTACCACAAGATCCGAATAGCACGTAAAACAGATAAGAAAGACACAACCTACATCAAATTTTGCCATACACATACAAAACATACTACACTCACAGACTGACATAGACACCAATCTAAAAGTCCTACATTACATCAATAAAAGCAAAACACTAAACACAGTAAAAAACTATGAGATATATAAACACCATAAATACTATCCACAACAGATTCTAAATGTCAAAACACACCCCCCAATCAAACACTATATTTGAGCACATAATTAACAACTACTCTATGAACAATAACACACCACAGAACAAAAATACACCTCAGACTTGGGAGTGTGTTTTGTAATTTAGAACGTGTTCTGGGTAGTATTTATGGTGTTTATATATCTCATAGTTTCTACTGTGTTAAGTTTTTTGCTTTTATTGATGAAATGTAGGATTTTTAGATTGGTGTCTATGTCAGTCTGTAAGTGTAGTGTGTTTTATATGTGTATGGCGAAATTTGTTGTCAGTTGTGTCTTTCTTACCTGTTTTACGTGTTATTCGGATCTTGTGGTAAATTTTTTTTAAAAATTTTTTTTAATGGGTAGGTGAAAATCTTCAAAAAGACGCTGCATAATCCGTATTACGCAACAGTGTGAGATTCTTACTCACTAAAAACACCTCACTTTGTCATGACCAGTTGAAGCAACTGACTAATGACTTTCATTTATATATACAAAAAAAAACCCAGAAGGTGTTGGAAAATTCAAGTTTTTCTTTGTTCTAAAGTGGTCAAATCATGTGGTCTAGTTCTTTGTAGACGGCGGACATGCCTAGCCACATCAAGGACTGGCTCAATCTCCTGATTAGGATGTATATGCAGTCTACGCAAATGCTTAGAGGCATAAACCTTAACCTCATCTATAACAAATTTGATTTTCAGATCCCGGTGCAGGTCTTTATTTTCTAACGTACCATGGTGCATTTACCATGTTACGTAATACCTTATTTTGAAATGTCTGAATCATTTTCAAATTTGTTTTTTTGGTACATCCCCCTAATTGAATACCATATGTCCAGATGGGTTTTAGAATTTTTTTGTATAATCTTATTTTATTATTTAGTGATAGTTCAGAACTACGGCCCATCAACCAGTATAACTTTCTATATTTTTCATTTAGTTCTTCTTTTTTTTTACATGTTCCTTCCACTTCAATTTTGCATCTAGTGTCATACCTAGGTATTTTGCTGTATTTGCTGTTGGTATAGCATTGCCATTTATCAGTATTTGTGGAGTAATAACCTTTCTGTTTGTATAGGTCACAAGAACGGATATGGTTTAATTTAAATTAATGCGCCAGTTTTGAGTCCAAATATAAAGATTATTCATGGCAGTTTGTAAACTATTGGCTGCTTTGGTAACAGAGTTATCTGTTGATAAAAGTGCGGTATCATCAGCAAACGTGGCTGTCATTATGTTATTAACCAGTGGAATATCAGCCGTATATAGTAGGTAAAGTGTAGGCCCCAGTACACTACCCTGGGGTACTCCAGCAGATATCTTTTTCAAGTCTGAATAGTCTTAATCATATCTAACCCTAAAATATCTTCCTTCTAAATATGATGAAAGTATTTGATAAAACAGTATTGGTAAATCTCTATAGAGCTTATACTTCAACCCTTCATGCCATACTTTATCAAATGCTTGGGCTACATCCAAGAAAGCAGCCATGCAGATTTTTTTTTCTTCTAAAGCATTTTCTATTGTATTAGTGATACGATGAACCTGATCAATTGTAGAATGTTTACTTCTAAAACCAAATTGGTGACCTGGAATCAGTTGCTTTTCATTTATAATCTGTAAAAGTCTTTTTAGTAGGAGTCTTTCAAATATTTTTGACATAATTGGCAACAGCGAATTTGGCCGGTAGGATATGACTTCTGTAGGAAGTTTACCTGGTTTGGGTATTACTATAATTTCAGCTATTTTCCAGAGTTTAGGTACATATTTAATTTTGAAGCATGCATTTATTATAAGCTGCAACTTCAATATAACAATGGCCGGTAGCTCTTTCATTATTTTCCCTGTAACTAGATCATAGCCAGGTGATTTTCTTTCACTTAAATGATGTTTAATTATATCCCTAATTTCTTTAAATGTTACACATTGAATACTTGTACTGCGTGAAATATTGTTGAGGTTTATTAAGATTGGATTTGAGTTTGTATTAAGTGGAGTAAGCACTTCTTCTAAATGATCAGAAAATAATTCAGCTTTTTGTTTCGCACTTTTAGCCCAATTACCGTCTCTCATTTTAAATGTGGTAAATGTTCTCCCTGTTTATCCCATGTAAAAGCTGAAACAGTTGTTGCATGTAATCTTGTATACGCCTGCCCTGTTGTGTATATCCTGGTGTGTTTTTGAACCATGTAGGTGTTTTTTAAAAATACAATACAAATACAAATACAATTTAAAAAAATGCAATGAACAATAACACACCAAAGAACAAAAATACACTCACACCAACACAACACACCTGAGCAACAGTCTTGTCAGTAATTCACAGCGTTGAAAAATGTGCTGACCTAGCGTGAAACATGTCTGCTGAATAAATCAGTAAGTAGTGGTTTTTTTGCCGAGATAATATAAACAAGTGTAATTATTATAAAAACCTCAAGATGTGCAAAACAAAAACTGTAAGTTACAATTGTTTGTTATCAATCACTAATTGGTGACACAAAAATGGTATTAACTTTCATTTAAGTTAGTAATTAGTTGTTTTTTTTAAGAATGTTTAAAAATTGTTGTGACTATATGTGCAATATGTTTATAGAGTTTGCACAGAAGTAGTTGAAATTTCATTAAACTAATAATTAATTTTCTGATTTTTCAAATATTACGCCTTTGTAGTGATTCAAAAACATTTTAAAGGTGAATTTAGAAGAAACCAACAAGAATTATAACTTATAAACATTTACATGTATTAGTCTGATGTGAAACTTTGAACTTTCAATACTATAAGTTGAAATTTAATAATATTGTAGAGAAACTTTCAAGTCAAGTAAATTTTTATAAATTTGTTGAGTTTGTGAACCTGTATTCCAGCACTCTATATTAATTTCCCTGTTTAAAATTAATATTGTATTCAGAATAAAACATTGAGTAACATATGTGAATATATCTAAAATTGAGGTCACCAGACGTTTAGTTACATGTATTTTATCCCTTATTTTCAAAATTGTCCGGGTCTTGAAGAGGTTCAATTACCTTGAATTGTATTTGTGTTACTTTTTTACACTTGTTTCTTCTTAATTTGTTAGATGTAATATCACTTCAAGTAATAGCAGTCATTCATAAAGATTACTTAGTAGATGGAGAAATTGCACTTTTGGAGTTTAAACACTTGGCTACTTCAATCGTCAATGTAGAAAGTTCTGGAAAATCTGGACTTAATGTATTCACAACACTGAAGAAGTTAAATGGAAAGGTTATAAATGAGGTAAGTTATAAGTACCAGTACCTGGAGTACTGTATTACGCTACAGATTCAGCCTATTGTCATATTTTTAAAAAATTAAAACATTTCTCATGTACTTCTAAATGCAGTATACATAGAGGAAAACTTTTAATTATTTTAATAAAATAATTACAAGGCACACTCACAATCGTACATTATAATTGGATTTAGTTATGATTGATGCTAGAGGTTTGAGAATGTTTATAATTTATCTTTGAGTAGATATGTAAGAAGAGGAATGTTTCATTAACACATTTACTGCTGTTGATGTCAGCATGTTGTTATGTCATCTCTTTTCTTTCGCAAAGTGGCAAGTAATTATCATTAAAAACATATTACCCCTCACTTTGTGTAAAATTAACTAATAGTAGGTGTCTTGTGTCACCAATAAGTCAAGCAACAAGTGATTTCTTGAGGTTATCTAAAAATGTTTGCTCTTTAGTTACCCTTTTCCTTTAGTTGATTCTCTTGAATGAACGTTTTAAACAAGTTATTAATGTTTGTACAGTAAACTCCAATTATCCGTGGAATAGGGTGACCCGGCAACGCCGGATAACCGAATTCCCTGGATAATCCGCTATGAACAAAGAATACGCAAAACGATCGATAATCGATTATTATAACATAAGTTACACAAATAATGACCCTGGTTAATGCAATTCACAAATAATTTTCAGAGGACAAAATAAATACAGAAAATAATTTAAAATGTCGATGTATTTGACGGATTATAACATGTACATTTATATGTCTAACTATTTACAATACGTACATAAGTATATGTCAAAAGTAAGTTATGTATCTACATATGTAATTTCCTTTACACATAATACAAAAAAATCTGTCACTTTCGTTTGTTTTTTTTGTGAGCATTGATTTAGCTTTAATGTGAGATCTAACCATTTTATCGCACAGTGTCTACTTGTGTCACAAAGCCATAAAGATCGATAATGTATATGACAGACATGGATAATGCATATGTCACATCCTAGACTATTTATAGCCAAGATTAGCTGACATTTGTTTACAATCTTATGATATGCATTAGGTTTTTGGGCATCCAAGTATTTTGTCATTGTCTCTTATATACAGTAGTCTGCTAGCCCGCGTCGGGATGCTTCCCTTTCAATATAAAAATTGAACGTACATATCTATTCCCTTCATCTTAACTTCTATTAAGCCTAATATGTATTTACGCCGTAATTCACCGTTTGGAAATTTAAACACATGAATCTGATTGGAATAAAAATTGGATATTTGTTAAACAATGGCAGACCCTGGATAATCCGCAAACTGGTTAAACCACCCATGGATAATCGGGAGTTTACTGTACATTTATTATTATTTTCTTTGAAGAATAGTTATAACTATAATAAAATGTTTTAAAATCTTAAAATATATTATTGAACAAAATTATTTACTTTTGATTTAAGTACCTACAATTTTAAATCCTACCAAATTGTTTTATTTTAAAAAAGTACAGTTTTGTAGTACGATTTAACACTTAGCAAAAACATAACTAGAAAATATTGTACAAATTTTATGTTTGAAATTATTACAAAAAACTACATTTACAAAATTTGAGTTCAAAACGAACTAATTAATTTAATTTTAGAACTAACTATAGTTTTAGAAAAATGTTATTAACAACAAGTACTGTATGAGTTTTCTTGCTTAAGATGCTATTTGTCGGACAGTAGCAACAATTCTTAGATTTAGGCTGTATGAATGCTGAGATATGCTGTATGAATACCAGAAAATAGAGTTTCATGTCGATTAAAATAGAAGACTGTCTGCTATATTGTCGTTGTGTATTACACATGTTTTAATTTGTTAATTTTATTGTGAGACAGTTCTCTACTTCCTAGCTGTGTTCTATTGTACTAACAGTAGAGGTTATCCAGCAAGTTGTATTGTTGAAAAAGATAAGACGTGTCGATTTTCTTATAAGCCACTAAGAGAAACTAATTTAGGTATAAATTATAAATGATTACCTAATATTACAAAATTTGGACCATATTACACAAATAAATCAATGCCTAATGGTTTATTACCTTGAAGCTAAGAAATTTCATGTAGCAGATATACGTCATCCATGTTGCAGATGGTGCCCATTTTACTATCACTACTTGTTTTGCTATCATCATCCTTGTTTTATAATTTGGTCTCAAACTTCATTGATTAAGGCCTTATTTTTCACACATTCATTTTCTGCTCTAATGATATGGCAACAGAGATCGGAACACTCTGAATCTAATAGATAGAAAATTTTCTCTCAATAATACTCAATCATTACTTAACCCATTCGCTTACAATGACGGCGATCCGCCGTCGCGACCCAGTGTGCCATTCTGTGAAGCGACGGTGAATCGCCGTCCTCCAATATAACTCATTTGTGTCGAGTTAGTTCTCAGTAAATCCAATAGATCGCATATGCATCTTATTCTACAGGCTTTGGGCTTTCCAATGGTAGTATTTTTATCTTCTTTGGACTGTCCGTTCTTTCAATATTTACGTTTTATCTGGCGACCGATCAGCTGACATTGTCTGTGATGTTGTGTTTACGTTGTAGTTGTGTGGGATATGTTTATAACCTAACCAAATTGTATTTAATTTGTTATTTGTGTTCTTTTTAAGTTAAAAATGAGTGGATTTATTATTTTATTTGTTGATGAAAGTGAGAAGGAGTTGAAAGATTGTGAAATTGAAAGAATTTTTGGAGAATGGGACAGTGATTTGTTTGAGGAAACATTTGAGAGTGATAATGAAATAAGACAGTTGGACATTGAATCTTAAATAGATGTAGATGTAAGTAATGAATAAAAAAAATCATAATAGACTGTAATATAACAGGTTCACCACATCATGAAAAATGTAATCTGCCTTGTTCTGCAATAAGTGATAAGTTGCAACTTGAGCAGCCCTCTTGTAGTTATGTTAGGCCTAGGACTCCACTAGATGTAAATAATGTAATTTCTGATATAAATGTCCAAGATAGGCCTGTATTACCATCTAATTCAGATGATGAAAGCTCACAGAATTCCAATCTAATTGAGCTACTCGATCAAATCTACCTTGATGGAATAATTGCCCCTCTGTCCCCTACTGCTAGTGAGGAGGATGATGCCCCTAGTTTTCTTGATCCTTGTCCTAGGCCTATTAGAGTTAGTACTAGAGATAGGGGTAAACCAAGAAGGGGTAGGCCTAAAGAAAAAATTCCATGTTCCAAACCACCTAAGCCCACTAAAAGGCAAAAGAACCAGTCGGTGGGAGTGTGGACTGTGCCTCATCGCATTTCACCTACCAGAATGTTTCAAAGTATACAACACAAAAGTTAACTTTTCTTAACTCTTGTGAAATTGAAACATATTCTTTGCACCCTGAAGAATATTTTGGAGTATTTCCAAAGGTAATTTATGCTTTTACTTTAGGATAATTAAAATAAAAAAAATAAAGTTTGATATTTTTCGTTGAAACATTTTAGTTGTTTACATATTATTAAATTATAAAAGAAAAGATATAAATATTAGTATATATTTTGAATGTAAATGTATTTGTGAATAAAAAATAACAATAGGTTCCATAAGAAACATAAATATGAACAAAAAAAAGTAATCAACAAAAACCTTTAAAAATGGTCTAAAAAATTAGTTTTTTATGGCTCAGTCGGTGTAAAAAAAATTGTAAGCGAATGGGTTAACTGGAAAGTTGTGTTTTTTGTATTATGTAATGCTTTCCAAGGGCCCTGATTATTTCAACAGGGCTTAAATCAGAACAGTACAGAGTGGCATTAGTAATGTATGGCCGGAGTTTAGTCGAATTCTTTATTTGAAAAACTATGTACAATAGAACTCCAACTACCCAAACTCTATCTGAATCTCTTTCAGATTTTAAAACCAAAAAATTAAGACGGAAATGTACTGCGATTTCCAAAATAATGATTCTGCCCAAATGTGCTATTGGCCTTTCCTCCGCAAAGCTAGTGTAGATAGTGTAAAGATTTGGTTGTTGCGTCACTGCATCAGTACAGTTCTGTATACAGTAGTTGGGTGTTGTCCCAATCAATATTTGTTTTTATCAGTCACTCAGTGTGTCTTTGACCTACTACTTTGATGGTACTCTTTCGCATCAATTCGTTGTTTTCTTTGTGAGGCCATTTTGTCGTTCATCATGACTTCTTAAAGCAAATGATTCGTCTTATCGTTAGTGGATAAACTAATTATAGATCAATGATTTCAGACATTATAAGGAGCAAACCTACAATTTTTAATTCCGTGTCAATGCTTGAAAATGAAGATAAAAGTTCTTCAAAACAATCAATGAAGGCAGTAAAAAAAAAAGAATTAAAAGATGCCGTTTTCCAATGGTTTTTATAACAAAGGTCTATAGGAAACTCAATTTTAGGTCCAATTCGTTATGAAAAAGCTAAGATCGTAACTCGAAAGCTTAGTCAATAATAATAAAACTATAATAAAATATAGGTTTTTCTCCAATTTGCAACATACGTCATACAGTATTTAATTAATTTGACCTTTTTTTCTAGAAAAATCGAATTATCCGAATAGAGGGCGACTCCAATAGATTCAGGATAATTGAGTTTTACTGTACTATAATTCCTTTTTTAATAACTTTAATAATCTCATAGAGTTCAGCCTTAAAGGTATTTTCTTCTGTTTTTAGCCACTTTTGTCGTTATATTTTATGTAGACGAGGATAAAGGTGCTCGATTGTGTTAAGTGTTGTAGTAACAACTGTGTTTCATCATTATAGCATTAGCAGGCAGATTTGGTAAAAGCTTATTAAATAATCGAGTAGAACAGTTTTTAAAGTTTATTTTGTAATTATAATCATTACTGTTTTTTGCTGGACTCATAAATGAGCAAAGCATTGAGTATAAAACAATTTTTTCAAGGCAAGATGAACAATTTTAATTGTTTCTCTTTTGAAACAGGTTATTTAACTAGATGCTGTGAATTATCACTCCAAGAAGGAGACGTTCTATAAGAACTGCGAACGTAAGTAATCGTTGTAGGCAATAGGTCTTCCCTCTTGATGATATTGTTTATTGTTGGCAATAAATTGAATCTGTTTCATGCGTATGTCTTGAAAGAACTCTCTCCTTTATTGCCCCACTGTCTACTGGCTACCGCAGAATTATTTTCTGTGCACCTAGTATCACTAGTCTGCTTATTCTGCGCCTGCTATACTTAACAGATTTTCAGCTTTTTTTTTTTTTAAACCTTTATATTCTGTAAAAACTAAATATATTTTATTTTCATTACAGAGAAATTCCATTTATCTAGACGCCAATGACCAACTAATAATTAAAGAAATTAAATCTGTTAATCCAGAAAAAAATCCAACTGGGAGAGATACTACAAAAGATATAACTGAGAATCTAACAACTTTTAAGCTTGACCTTTGTGCTCAAGAAAAAGAAGCACGTAACAAACTATTGCTTCCATATTTAAAGTGAGTATTAACAGTTTTTGTAAAGGATTATTAATCTAATTAAAGTAAAAGTAACAATAACAAAGTACAAATAACAATTCTAGTTAAATAAACATTCTAGATTTAATAACTTCAATTTTGTAAAATATGTAACTTTCTAATGCTCTCCATGAATTAAACTTTTACAAATGTAATATAAATGCATATGTTACAACCAGGTTATGAATGTTTAAATTGAATTTGGCGTATTTACAAAATACAAGAATAACCTAATATGTTTCTGACCCCCACATGAAGATAACAGCACTCTTCAGGAAAAGCAGAGACACGTTTATATAAGGATAGATTAATACAGTCCACAAATTGTCCTTTTGTCAGGAGTTCTAGACATGATAGACTTGTCATCAGGTTTTATCTTAATTGAACTCTCTTACTCAATATAGTTGTTACTCAGTGTTTATCAGTAACTGATGTTTGTTGTATGTAATACTGTCTGAATATGGGAAATCTGCAGTCTGCAGAATTTATTGAAATCCTGCATTATTTACTACTTAGTGTAAATATTTTTTTATAATTAATGTATATTTGTGTACATTTGAAGTTAGAAATAATAGTGAGAGCGTAGAAGCTTCAACAAAAAATTTTCAATCTGTAAGCCGCTTTTAATTTGTTTTCATTAATTATTATTACAAATAATCAACTAATTAAAGTACAAAATAATGAATAAAAAAATTGAACCAAAATAAAATATATATTTAGTGCTTTATATGTAAGAATATTTTTGTTGTGAAAAATAACTTAATTGACGTAATGAATTAATTCGTACCCACTGGATCGTGAATCCTTTGAACCGCAATAAGTTAAATTATATGTTTTCAGTTTGAATTAATTTATTGTTTCAAAAATGCTATCACGATTATCCAGCAAAAACGTTGAACTATATTTTAGACACAAGGCCCTAACTGCCTTTGCACACATAAAGACAAAAAAACATACGGAGTAGATCAGAAAAAAATTGTGTATAATTTATTTTTCACTGGAGCACAACATTGCTAATTCTTGTCTAAAGAAAGATACAGTATGTGTAAGCTCCCTACAAATTTCAGAAAATACAAGATATCTGTTCAATTAGAACTGAAAACTTCATATTGAAAGTGTTACAGAGAAAGTGAATAGAATGAAATTTTGCAATGCCATGATAGTGTCTGTTGTATTATAATGAAGAAGTTTTAAATATAATATGTAAAAACATTAATCAAACCATAATTTATTGTATTAAGTAACTTTATACCAGCAATGGTACAATTTAATCGAATTTATATAACTGTAAGGAATTAATAATTATATACACCTAATTACACATTTTTATTATATTTTATAAATAATACATTTTCATATTATAAAAGTTCAGGTTTTTGAAGCTTTCAAAATAAAGCCTGCTTATATATTATTATCTTTGATTAGATTAAATATCTTGTTGCTATAAAAGATAATTTGCATGGGCATTTTGTAAATACTTTAAATTCTAGTGCAATTAAAAAATGAAAGCAATTTAATTTTTGTAGAACTGAAGAACAAAGTACTGGTGGAGGTAACATATATTACGAACCAGATGCTTCTGATGATTGGGACGAAGAGGATCCAGATGATGACCTTGATATATAAAGTAGAAAGTGTTTTTAAAGTTTAATTTAAAATTATTTTTGTGTGTTTGTTTTTTATAAGAATATATTTAAGTTAGTAATCTTGTAAATATAATTTAGTTTACTTGTATTAATTTTCCATCAAATATTTCTACTACCTTTATTAAATTCATTAAACAAATGGGAACATCATACATGCAAACTTGGGATTATGAAATAAACAAAATGCAATTTTTTAACTCTTCATTTTTCACTCATATAGTAAATTATCTTTGGATCTTCTTAACACAACTTATATAGGGGATATATTGGATCAACTTGACGCACAATAATTATTGTAGGTTGTAAATGCTAGTTTGTAATAAAGTCTGAATGGCATCATTATGGTTGGGAATTCAGATACTTTTGGAGATTGGTAGAATAATAATTGTCTGATTTTTCCTTTGCCTTTTTGAACATTAACTTTTTGCTTTTTAAATTAACAAAAGAAGTTCATGTTTGAGTGGTCTCACAACATTCTTTCCATCTTTATGAATTTGTCACCTCTGATGTCCGTGAGGAAGGTTTCCCTATTTCACATTTTTTGTACTATACAAATTAAACACTTTCTTATTCCTTAAGATACCTTCTTGGTACTGGCAAGTAGTGCGAGGAGGAACTGTGGAGCATATTTGTTAGTAAAATATACACAAAGTAAATGTATGTACACACGGCATATATTAGTTCAACCCATTCTCTCAGATCAAGAATCTTACACACCAAAATTACATATTAAACTAACTCCCATGCCTAAAATCCAGTATTATTTAAACAGTAATGCAATTATTTGAATGTTATTTAAACTGTGAAATATTTTCTTCCAGTGCCAAGATGCTGATTGTAACTGAAGAGTATGTTATTATATTTTTAGAAATAAATCTGCATTTATATGATCAGCTACAAACAAAATCTAAGTTATGACTGCCTATACTTAAATAATGAGCATTAAAAGTTACATACAAAATTCATTGATACACAAAAAGTAATTACATTGCGTTAGAAATTTTAATACAGGTAAAAATAAAATTTAATATTTATCATTGGTAAAACATACAAAATCTATTTTAAAAATTTTAACTTTTCTTAGTCATTTAAATTCATGCATTTGTTGATATTGTAATATTCACAAAAGATTAAATAATTAAGAATTTTTTTAAATAATTTATTGTAACACAACTAGACTGAGAAGTAAGTATGTAACATTAACAAATCCCTACATGTTGTAAACATAAATACGTGATTATTGGTTATATCAATAAAGAGTAAGATATGAAAAATTAATTAATACTGTCATGTATTGAAATACAAACACTTAAAATATAGATAAATATAAAAAGTAAAATGGTGTACCCACCCCATAATGAATTAATATAATCCAAAAGAGGTAAATGAGGTTATTACATTCAATTAATTATCAGTTTAATACAAACACTTTTTACCTTTATTTATGTTGAACTATTCTATTTTAATATTAATATTAAATGTATGTTGTTTTAAACATGCGTTTACCAGAAGTTTTAAAGAGAGAGATAACTATTGATTATACAATATAATATAACCCTTGATATTTTTACTACGTTAAATAATAAAATATTCAAAATAATACAGATTATGTTAACTATGCATATAAAAATATAATCTAACTTAATTATATTAAAATATAATATAACTATATATATATATATATATATATATATATATATATATATGTATATATAAATTTTTTTTCTTTTTTTTTTTAATTTACAAAGATCATTTTTGATTAAAATATTTTAATAGTGTGTTAAGTTTTTATATGTGTCTATTTATTTACGAGGCCTATTTAGAAATTAAGGAACGTTTCTGTCTGACGCGCGCCGATCTCGTACATTTTGGTGCGTGCGCACTCGGTAACTCAGTCGGTGTCCAGCCGTGACAACGAGAACATTTCTGCGGTGTCCGTTTTTTCGCAATTTCAACTGAAGATGTGCGCTGCGATTGAAAATCCCGCCAGTTGTGAGGTGCTGTCAGTGATACGGTTTTTGTTGGCAAAAAACTTTAAACTGATAGACATTTATCGCCAAGTGTGTGAATTTTACGGAAACAAGGTAATGAATGAAAGTTCTGTGCAAAAATGGTGTATTCAGTTTAAAAATGGCGGAACTGACGTTCATGACGAAGCAAAGAGCGGACGCCTGAGCATTGTGACTGATGAACTGGTTGCTAAAGTTGATGAAAAGGTTCGCAAAAACCGCCAATTCACGATAACAGAGCTTTTGCTTTGTTTTCCACAAGTTTCACGGACTTTGTTGTTTGAAATTGTCACACAAAGGTTAGGCTACCACACATTTTGTGCAAGATGGGTGCCGAAAATGGTCACTGACCACCATAAAGGTCAGCGAATAAAGGCAAGTTGACATTTCTGGATGCCTACGACAGACATGGTGATTCACTACTGGATCGCATCGTAACTGGTGATGAGGCATGGGTAAAACACGTTAATTGCGAAACGATATTACAGCCCATGGAGTGGGGGCACACAAGCTCCCCATAAAACCAAGAAAATGTTTGCAAACATTTTCAGCAAGGAATATTATGACGACGATTTTTTGGGACAGGCAAGGTGTGCTTCTTATTGATTTTCTTGAACGTGGTGCAATAATAAACTCTTAGCGGTACTGTGAAACTTTGCACAACCTTAGGAGAGCAGTTCAAAACAAGCGCCGAGGGAAATTGACGTCAAAAATTTTGTTTGTGCATGACAACGCCCGACCTCACACAGCAAACAGCACCAAAGAACTCCTTGAGTCATTCAAATGGGAGGTTTTTCGTCATCCTGCCTATAGTCCTGACCTTGCACCAAGCAATTTTCACTTGTTTCCAAGAATGAAGACCTGGCTAGCAATACAGCGCTTTCATGACGCAGAGTTCAAGGCGCGCGTCACTGAGTGGCTGACATCGCAGGTGGCAGAATTATACGATGAAGGATTTTCAAAGCTTGTCCACCGCAACGATAAATGTCTCAATTTGTTTGGCGACTACGTAGAAAAGTAGTATTTAAGTTGCTCTTTCAGATGTATATAATACAAATTTTTTATTGTACTTATTTTTTTTTTAAATTAAAAAACGTTCCTTACTTCCTGAATAGCCCTCATATTCCAAGAGATTGCAGTTTTGGACTATTGCCATTAGTTAAGTCTGTCAGTCTCCTATCTAGTCCAAAAATTCCTACACACACACACACACACACACACACACACACATATATATATATATATGTATAAAACTTTACTTTAACAATATGCTATTGTTGCCCGCTAAATAATAGTAATTTTCAGGTTTGATTTATAGAGAAATGGGATGAACAAATTATCTCTTGTCTCTGAATCTACAGAGCAAAACATATCGCCAGAAGCTTGTGTATGTAAATCTAGGTAATGATACACTAGACATGATTATTAACTGACTTACCACTGAGGAAGAAGATAACAATCAATTTATGTCAAATGAGTGATTGAAAAGGACATTAGATGAAGGAGAGTATGAAGGGCAAGAAGATACTGCCACAACATCAGATACATAGGCTGAGAAAGAAGCAAGGAACAGTGATTGTAATGTGTCTGAGTGTGCAGACAAAACAAACTCCCCAAAAACATACAGACAATCTGACACTAGACACTGTTTACTAGATAGTTGGTGAGGAAGAAAACAAATTATTCAAGCAGTAAATAAAATCTGAAAGGGATATAAGAGAGAGAGCTGAGGAATGGTGACTGCTTATGGTATCCATCCTTTAAAAAGATTTCAAAATCAAGTATTAAAGTGTTATTTTTTAAAAAAATGGAAAAAAGTTTTCACTTCAATAGTAATTGGATAAATATATCCCATTTTTTTTTTTGTACTAACAGTTTTGATTTCTTTCGTCTTTTTCAGAAAATTGTTACAATATTTTCACTTAAATGCACATTTTGCAATCTTTCAGTACCATATTAGTAGTGTATTTCAATAAATACTAGGTTAGCTAGAGCAATATTAAATATGAATTGACAAAAGGCACAGTTAATATTTTGATTTCTTTAACATGGTTTAATACTTCTTAAATCAGTGGAATGCACAGTTTAAAGAAATTTGAAGGATACATAGAGCAGTTTAATTCCTGTGCCTTTATGATTCATTATTGTAATTCTACCTCAGATTTCAGCACATAATTTAATAGTTGCACTGATAGTGTTGAAAACAAGTTTTTTTAACCTAAATTCAGATTAAATAAAGCATATGATATGTAAAAAAAATTACAACAGTTTTATTATTAAAGACTTCTAAAAGTACCACTTCGTAATAAAACCATTTATTGTGAAATTATGCTTGGAAAGCAGATAGAAAATGTTTGAAAGTCATTTACAATCAGCTGTAATAACACTTATATTTTACTTCTATTATTATGTATATGGATGGCAGTGTGAAACTAAGGGAAGAGATGTGCCTGGGCTTAGTCACACCATAACTGTTCATAGTGACATTATGGTGAGTGTTACTCGTAATGGCGCTGGCTCAATAAAAAATCCATCAAAATGTACGGTCTAGATGTTATTCCCTATCCTCTTATTCAGAAGAGATGCAAAATTCGTTGGCTGATTGTTGCTTAAGATTTAAATTTAATGAATTACAGAATGTAAAAGTAGGTTTCATCATTTAATTCAAAGGATGATCCAAAATTTACAATAGCAATGGGAGACTAGATAGAGTGCCTATCTGTCATTACAAATTTGTGAAAAATTGGAACAGAAAGTTCTTTCAAATTAATATTTGTACTCTTGATAAAGCTCATGAAATGTTGTCCCAAATGAGTTTACCATTTTACATAAAACAATTTCTGAATATGCAGGATAATATAATTTGTTTTCAAAGGATTCCAAAAATGCTCATTTATGTTGATCAACCTGTGTTAAAAGTGGATGACCTTTTTTGATCCTTTCGAGTAACAAGGGGAAGGTTTTTTTACTATATTGTCACAAGAGATGAGATGTGCCCTTATCCACAGAACTCCTGAGTCCAAGAAACAGTAAATAACGCATTGTTATGTCAAAAAACTTTCAACCTAAAATTTTTAAATGCAAAAATATCATGGCTACTGTTTTTTTAGGAGGGACAACTTTGGTTCAATCTTTACTAAAGGGTGAAATTATAAATATAGAAATCTATTGCCAAGTGCTAAAAAGAAGCTTATTTAAACCTTGTTCCTTGCGCATCCAGATATTGTTATAGATTGAAACATTTTATCTAATATTAGTTTACTGAAATTATGTACTTTCCAGCAAATATCAAAGTATTTACCAGGATCTTATAAAAGTGATTGTTACATAATAAGAAAAATGTTAATGACAGTTGTAGGAAAAGAGCTAGATATTTCTGCCACTTATTTGTTGACAACTTGAGTTGTTTAAACTTACTCAGAGAGAGTTACCTTGAGTATGACATTCAAGTTAAACAATCATTACGGCCATCGTAGAATGGTAAAAGGACCATCATGGTCAAGTAGAACGGTCATATAGCACATTTCTAGCTCCACCTCTCCTTACCTGCATAGATATTTCTTTCAGCAGAGCATCTCTGTGAGTTAGTACTGAAAAAAACATTGTTTGGGGCTTCTTTTAAAAGTCAATTACACATTGAAAAAATTTTTTTATCAAGTATTTGAGGTTTGATAACAAAAACCTGATCATCAAAAGAATTTAGAAACAAACTGTTTATCAAGTTTGACAGTTCCAAGATAAAGCTTTATAACATTAATCAAAGTATAGTTGATGACTCTGAGTTGTCACTTTTGAGTGAAGAGGGTGTGTTTCTGATTATCAATGTCAGTTTCTTACCAATTAAAAGTTATGGGCAAGAAAACTATTTTTAAATTTTGTTGTGCAGTGCTAAATCTGTAAACTAAATATATACATTATAATTCAACAGAGGAGTGGTTGAACCAATAAAAAGTTATGTTTTATGTTAGACATTAGATGTAGCAACATTTCTCTCTATTACAGTTGACTTCAGGAAGTCTAAGCTTATATTAATTTTATTTTATTCTTTTTGTATTAATTTTCATTGTTAAAGTAAAAACAAGACATTATGGTATTTTTCTAAAACCAATGGAGTGCCTGAAATGCTTTATTTTAAAGGTACGCCCCTGTTTGAAACAGGACTAATGGCTAATATATGATTAGATGACAATTTAGTTGTGTAAGAAAAATATTTGATTACTGTAATTATATGTACACAAACAAATCTTACCTAATTTTCTGACCACACATTCTATTTTACTTACAGACTGCAGAATTTTTTATTATTACTTATTTTATGAAGCAAAAATGATCAAATAGGCTACGTTGTGATACTTTAAATGTGGTAGAATACCAAGTGACAGAGCGTTTTGGTTTAGGGATGGTGTGCCTCTTACCCTACTTATTGCAGTATGAAACCATAGCAGTTACCTTCCCCCTCCCTTTGCAGTTTATAGCTGAACATTTAAAATGTGAAATGAAAGCATTAAGTTTTAAAGCAGAGCTCTATTAACCTTTTTTTGCCAAGGTCCAGACTGTAAAGCGCTGAAGGCCTGTAATATGTCATGAGGTTTGGGGTATAATGATACACAGCAATAGCAATATAATAAATAATTTATTACTCGTTTATTGTACTTAAAAATGTTGATGTCTTACTTGATAATATATAAATGCATATTGTAATACAATTACTAGGTCTACATATATGTTGCACATGATGGTACCTCATAACACAGTACTAACATTCCTTCACCTCGTCCCATTGTATTCTAACAATAACATAACTGTAGAAAAAGAAACATGGACTTCTTGTAAGGAGACTGCATGTGTTGGTTGCTTCAAATTGCAGTCCAACTTGCAGTGAGAATTTGACCTCTGCCTTCACATTTAGAATTGGTGTAAATATGAAATAAATTTAAGTAACACAGCCCAATACAAAATTCACTGACCGGATATGGCTCGCTAATCATAGGTCGGATACTCCTGTATTAAAAGATCATGCAGAAATATGACAATCAATAACTAAAATTAGCAACAAAGATCACAACGCATATCGAAAGTGTCAGTTGGAGCAACTACCACAGAAAGATATTGTAATTTTCATATTGGAGACTGACTGTCTTTTTTAATATGGACATATATTTTTATAAAGTAAGAGTATACATTATGATTCAAGAATGGACTGAGAACATAAAACTCTTGGAATTAGATTAATCCAACTTTACAAAGTACAAAACTAAGTAAAAAAATATTAATTTTAATTATAGTTAGTAACTGTAACTATAGGAATCATATTTAGAAAAAAATTTAAAGTTACCAACAAAGTACTGGAATGTTTGTTTTGCTTAAAAAGTTATTTCTCGGCTTGAGGTAACAATTCTTGGAAATGGGCTTAACTGTGTGTAAGCGGAGATTAAACTGTGCCTTACTGGGATTTTATAAAATGATATTTATGACAATACTGGGAAACAAGTTTGCTTATTGACCAAAATGGTTGTGCAATTGTCTCTCCTGGGGTCTAGTGTGATTCATCACTGCTGCAATCGACATTTCAAATTAGTATCTTTTGTTATTACTATTTAAAAATTAATAAACTGCTCAATACATTTTGTATATTCTAAATTCTTACTGACTAAAATTTGAATTATAAAATTATTTTGTAATCTTAATTAATTTTATAATTGATACCTTTGAAATTAAAAAATAACTATAGCCTAAATGAAAATTGAAAATTTTTGTTAGCTTTAATTTACTTACTAAGTTAATTATTAAATAAATTATAAAATCTTTAAATCACAATTTTATTTAAAAACCTATGTGAATTCTTGAAACCTTATTATCTTAATCTGTTTATTTGTTTTAATTATCTTTTGTTATGTAATAATTGGAACTGTTTACATAAGAGTTGTATATAAAAGTAAGAACTTAGTTTTATACTTAAAAAAATGTCTCTAAGCAATTAAATTCAATCTAAAAATAATAACTTGGATATCTCATTAGTTTAAAGAACTTTTAATTTTTCCATATTATAATCTGTTATATTTTTTTATAAATCATTTTAAAAAAAACATTACATTATAATTTCAGTAAATTAATCATGTAAATTAAGAGTATTTTATAAAAATTTTGTATTGAGTATAGATATTATTGTTTAAAATACATGAGTATTATTAAATTGACTTATATTTTTCATAAGTCATGACCAGAATAACTAATAGTTAAATATAATATTGTTATATACAGACTACCTACAGCAGAGAGAAATCCACAAATTCATGAATGATAACAAAAGTATCACAGTGGTGCCATCATAGTCTTAAAATGAGTATATTTATAATATTTAACTCTTAGCAAAGTACCTTACTATATATGAGTATAGTAAAGTACCCTTAGCATGCCTTATTACAGGATATTTTTATGCCAGATTTTGGCAAATGTGTAATGTCATACCTCATAGTTACAAGTTTAGACATATGTATCCTACTTAAGATAGAGTGCTATATATAATTTCAGTACGATATACTGCTCCCTACACAATACATTTATCCACTTGCTATAGGGTGATTCATATAAAACTCATGGTTTTCATTAGTCCATTATTTGAATAGGAATACACCAAAAGGTTTAATTTTCTTATCAAATGACACAGGAGGACTTGGAGTTTAGATTGCACATCGCACATTTGTCTACAGATGGCACTGCATGCCACACCGGAGATGTAGGCATTTGTCAACAGATAGCGGAGTTGGAGTTGCGACTTGCAGTTGTTTATTGTTGTTTGTTCGAGTCAGTTTATTGCCTTTTCATTCAGATTTCGTTTGTTCAAATCAGTTTATTGTTTCGTCACTCTGGTTTTGTTTGTTCGAGTCAGTTTATTGCTTTGTCGTACATGATGCAATACACGTTAAAAATATTGGAAAATGGGATCAGTCATAGGCACAAAATGAGAATACCAGAGGGAATTTGGTGTTTGCAATCCACCAGACAGGACCACAATACTGCAAATGGTACATAACTTTGAAACAACAGGACATCTTGTAAGTGAAATTGGCAAGAACCTGGCTGATCCAAAGTTAATTTGAAGACTGCATAACTTCCAGGAATTTGTGGCTATGAAGATCACTGGACTTGACCAGACCAGACTTCTTACTGTTTGGTTATCTAAAGGGAAGAGTCTAGACTACAGGGCCTCGGACTTTGGATGATCTGATTGACAATATTACACGGGAAATCAACAGTATTGAAAACGCGATGCTCCAGCAAACTGCCAAAAACATGGAATGGCATGTACAGCTGTATGTATCTAGAGGCGGACAAAGGATATTTTCAACACAACCTTTAACGACCAATTAATCTCCCATATATTCTGTACATGTAGAGCACAATAATACATTATTTGTATTTGTATTTTTCTTTTAAAAATAAACATAAAATGAAAATCATAAGGTTTATATGAATCACCCTTATTGACTTGATGTGAATTTATTAGATACTAGCTATAGCCCTTACATGCTGTAGCTATTTTTTTTAAATTCTACTGTTATGTATTAAATTTAGACATTTGTTATACTTAATTATTCTCTAGACCAACAGTGGAATCTGAATTGAAAAACTAAAACCCAATAAACAATAAAATTAGTTTATTTACCAAAATTCCTGATACAAATTTCAGAAGTACACATTACACTATACTCCTGACAGTACTTCTGAAGATGGTTACCCTGTAACTGAAATGTAAATCAAGTGTTATATTAAATAAATTAATTTGATTGTAGATATTGAGTTATATTTTTGTGTTTAGTTAATTTGTTACATCAACTAATCAAATAAAAACCCACTAACCGTAATATAAAAGATTTTATTTATTTATTTGAAATTAGTCCACAGTGCTCAAGAAATTTATCAAATTTTTACATTGTTTTTGCAATTGTAAAACTTGTTTATCTAACCCCACATTACACCCAAATAAAGGCTTTCAAATTTATTACACCCAAAAAAATATTTTAAATCTATTTTAGATTGTAAAATATATATAAAATACAGAAAAATGTTTTATTTTTTCATCCTTACATATTGTAAGAATTTAAATTTAAATAGACCGTTATACAAATTGATAATTTATTTCTACATACGTTTGTGTTAGCAGTAAAGAATATATTTTGTATACAGCGCACTAAGGGTTATTGACTAAAACAAATGAAAATAACATTAAAAATGGTTAAAGTAATTTGGACTAGAAAAGAGACTGGCAGACTTACCTTGATGAATTTCTCTCTCTCTCAGATTAACAGAGGAATATAGTGTCCAAAATATATTATAATTTGCAGTTTTTGTGTTGTACATCTTGAGGTTTTTCTTATAAATGTTTTTAGTTTTTCTTACCAAAAAGTGTAATATTATCATAGTCAAATACATCTTTATTGGTTCATCTGTAGCCAAACACAGGTTAGACTATTATCAAGGTGAATCTTCTATCTAGTCCAAAAATCTCAAATAAGCTTACCTTGCTAATAGTGCAATCTATAATCTTATAATAGACACACCAGAACACTAAGATAAAGATTAATTTCGGACACACTGTGCCCTTTGTCAATCAAAGAGAGAACCTGAAGTGAGTCACTAATGTATAGGTATCCAAATGTCACAGATGACCAGGTGTCTGGTTTAAAAGGTATACTATTTACATAGACTTATGGACATTCATGATTGTATCTTTAGAAATTAAAACAGAAAGTGTGTCAAGGAGTTATTTACAGTTGAGCTGAGGGGGGCAGGTGGACGAAGTTATATGGTGTTGAGGTGAGAGGGCAGGTGGATTAAGTTATATTATGTAGTGTGAGAAGGCAGTCCTGATGTTGAAGTGAGTGGCCAGGTGGATGGAGTTATTTAAAGTTGAGCTGAGGGGGGCAGGTGGACGAAGTTATATGGTGTTGAGGTGAGAGGGCAGGTGGATTAAGTTATATTATGTAGTGTGAGAAGGCAGTCCTGATGTTGAAGTGAGTGGCCAGGTGGATGGAGTTATTTAAAGTTGAGCTGAGGGGGGCAGGTGGACGAAGTTATATGGTGTTGAGGTGAGAGGGCAGGTGGATTAAGTTATATTATGTAGTGTGAGAAGGCAGTCCTGATGTTGAAGTGAGTGGCCAGGTGGATGGAGTTATTTAAAGTTGAGGTGAGGGGGCAGGTGGATGAAGTTATTTGATGTTGAGATGAGGGGGGAAGGTGGATGTAGGTATCTGATGTTGAGTGAGGGGGGAAGGTCAACAAAGTTATCTGACATTGAGATGGGGGGGCAGGTGAATTAAGTTATATGATGTTGAGATGAGGGGAAAGGTGGATGAAGTTATCTGATAATGTGAGAGGGGACAGGTGGATGAAGTTATCTGATGTTGTGTGAGGAGGGAAGGTGGATGAAGTTATCTGATGTTGTGTGAGGGGGGAAGTGGATGAAGTTATATGATGTTGAGATGAGGGGGAAGGTGGATGAAGGTATCTGATGTTAAGTGAGGAGGGGAAGGTCGATGAAGTTATCTGATGTTGAGATGAGGGGACAGGTGGATGAAGTTATCTGATGTTGTATGAGGAGGGAAGGTGGATGAAGTTATATGATGTTGAGATGAGGGGGAAAGTTGGATTAAGTTATATGATGTTGAGATGAGGGGACAGGTGGATGAAGTTATCTGATGTTCAGATGAGGGGGAAGGTGGATGAAGTTATCTGATATTGAGGTTAGGGGATCTCCAGACTTGTTGTCCAGTGACTTAATAAATAAATCTAACATTCTCAGTTCTGAGGGGGTGCAACTATGAGAAGGGCGCTTTAATTATTTATGTGGTATAATGGTCATTGAAAGATGTGATATTGTGACTAGCCAGTGTGTTGAGCCGTTGGCCTATCTATATTCATGGTTCTAACATCATGTCTGTGGCCATCCGTGGTTAGGACTATATACTGTCCAGACCAGAATTTACACTGTAGTTGATTGAAGTGAGATATTGTAAATATTTTGAGGGTTTTATGTAGATTATTACTTTATTAGCAATCATGCTATAAATATAAATTGCGCTATTTCAAACAGCAAGGCAATCAGAACCAAAAGAATTAGCTCTAATGTTAGGGAATTGAAAGACTTCAATAAAATGATATCAACAGCCTTCCAAAAATAGGATATCCAAAAAAAAACTTCTTGAAGATCAAATCTGCTTAGCACAGTATTCTAATTACCACCAATAGAACAAAATATTGTCCTCGATAACAGATTACAATCCCAGTCTACAAAAGCTAAACAAGATACTGAGAGGGTTGAAGACTCTACCCACACCGAAAATCTTTTTCTCGATCCGCTGCAAATTTAGTTCATGCAACCTTGCAATTGAAAAAAAAACATGTAGTAGGTCCTAAGCTACTAGATTCTAATACTGAAAAGCTACACAAACTTCCACGCAATAGGTCTTTATGGAAGACATGTCCAATATTCCTCCCAACAAATAGTTGTAATGGACTTCATGTTCAGGGTTATCATACTTGTACATCAACAATGTAGAATACCAGCTGTAACGTTAATTTTTCTTACCACAGTATATAGGCCTAACTACAGATGGTCTAAATTTCTAGAATGAATGGCCTCAGACATGATGTTAAAACGATGATTAGAGATAGGCCAAAAACTAGACGCAGTGCTACTCGGATGACATCTTTTGATGACTATTATACCACAAAAATAATTAAAGAACCCCCTCCCGATTACAATCCCTCAGAACTGAGATAACTCCCAGAGTTATGCCAGTGGTACAGCAGAACCAACTTCAACATCAGATAACTCCAATCACACAGCTCTGACAAACTTTCATGTTTTCTAACAAATATCTATGTTATAACAACTAATATCTATAAAGAATATTTTTTAAACTATACATTTGTGCATCTATGAGATTTGGGTAGATATACTTCTATACACATCTACGGCTCACTTTAGTTTCTCTCTCTCTGATAAAGGGCACGATGAATCCAAAATATATCATTATCTTAGCGTAATTATTATAAGATTACAGACCAAATTATTATCTAGATAAGTGAGCCAGTCTCTTATATAGTCTAAAAAATCTCAAATAAGCTTCCAACTCTATATAAAAATATAGATTGTATTTCAGTTCTAGCAAAAGCTGTACTCATACACATCTCTTTAAAATGAGTTATTAAAAATTAAAATTGATTTTTTATAACTTGGAATAAAGTCTAAAATATATTTGTATAAACTTAAATACTAATACAATTTACCATAAAAAATTTTATGCTAATAAATAACTGAAATAGAAATACTCTGTAAATGATATTTTAATTTTTTAACTCTATGAATCTTAAGCATATGGTAAATAAGTTTTTAATTATCACAAGGTTTGATAAAATATAAATTTGATTTTTGTAGGTTGTAAAAGGAAGACCTGTCATAGTGTAGTAGAAGTAACAGCACTGATTCCATGAACTAGAACTGTGGGGGGTAAATCTGCTGTTAACTCAGTGAGGTACTGTAAATACGGGCCACTACCTTTTACTGAAGGAGGAGGAGGCAAATATACAAATGTCAATGCTGTTTGTTCTGATTCTTGACGAATGACTTGGTTTACACTGGAACATTAAAAACAAACCACACATAATATAGTTAACTTTAGTTACTATAAACGACTTTCTAGATAAAGACATAACTACCTTTAAATTTCCGTTCAATATCTAGTGGATTATATTTTATAGAAATACAACATACAAGAATCTCTAACCCCATCAAATAAACACTATAATTACTCATACTCTTTAAATCTTCCAAACAAGACATAGAAAAAGAACTTTAGAGGTTTTGAACTTTATAATAAACTGCCTTGTCAGTTTGTCAGAATTATGAAAACGATGCTACAAATCCAAGCTAAGAAATAATGTCTTTTTAGTACAATAAATTAGGAAAACTATGTCATTACTACTTTTGGTATCACTTGCCAAAAAAAAAAAAACACTACTTACTGATATTTTTCAGCAGACGCGTTTCACACTAAGTCAGTGCATTGTTCAATGCTGTGAGTCATGGACAAGCCTCTTGCTCAGGTGTGTTGTATTGGTGTGAGTATACGGTGTATTGGTGTTCTGTAGTATAGTAGTTGTTAATTATGTGTTCAAATATAGTATTTGATGTGAGTGTGTTTTGTCGTTTATTATGTGTTGTGGATGGTATTTGTGGCGTTTGTATATCTCGTATTTTCCATTGTAATTAGTTGGTTGCTTTTTTGATGTAGTGTAGCATTTTTAAATTAGTGTCTACGTTATTACTTAAAAATTATTTCCTAGCACTTACTGAAGCTGCAAATACTTACTTAAGTAAATATGATCTTGATATATTATCTGAACTATGTTCTATATCTTCTACATTGTCGTGTAGTACAGCACCCCCACGAAGAGAAGCTAAATGCCGAGACCAATCAGGAACCTAATTTAACAAAATTTAAAATTGGTATATTATAAAACAATTGCATACTTGATTTACGTAATTAAAAATTGTCTGCTTAACATAGTTTTTCTATTCTCTATGCACTGGAGAATAAGTGTTTTTAATTCTTATTCTATTTTAATTCTTCCTTCTATTAAAAATAAATCTCATTTGGAAAATTGTTAATAGTAATTATTAAAATAAATTATAAATATTGAAGAATTTATTATGCCAGGAAGTCTGAAACATATTTATCAACAAAAATTGATAATAGATTCATTGAAATAAATATAGCGAGTCAATTAAAATTCTGTAGTATTCAGTATTCACATTAATTTGAAAACTTAATATTTGTTTGTTTTATTATTAAAGTCTTCATTTTGTTTTTTAGAGTAATAATTAATAATGTTACTTTCTTTTATAACCCTTTAATTAGCATTCACGTACCAGTATGTGAGATCGCGCACCGCCCAGCGGGAGCATTCCCATATATATATATATATATATATATATATATATATATATATATATATATATATATATATATATATATATATTTAGGTTAAAGCTCTACTACACAGACATGACGTTGGGACCATGAACATAGACAGGCCAACCGCTCAACACGCTGCTAGTCACAACATCATCTCTTTCAATGATTGCTATACCACCAAAATAATTAAAGCCCTCCCCCCTGATTGCAACTCTTCAGAATTAAGAAGATGGGAGTTATCATACCAGTGGTATACCAAATCTAGAGAGCCTCCTAACCTCAACATCAGATAAAACTCCTTTTAACTTCCCCCTAACTTCTACCATTTTTAACAGCTCGATTACCTTCCTTCTGACAGACTTTTAATATCTAGTTTCAAGTAACCAATCTTTACACGATTCACATATAACAATTTCTACACATATCACATATAGCACTATATCATAAACTATAAATCTGTGAATCTGTGACATTTGGATGTTTATACACATCTGTGGTTCACTTCAATCTTTTGTTTTGATTTTCTCTTTCTTGACTGAAGAAGATCATGTTGATCGAAATGTTTCAAATAAAAGTGTATTAAGTGTTTTATATGTGCTTATTTCCAAGAGATTGCAGTTTTGGACTATTGCCTTTAGGTAAGTCTGTCAGTCTCCTATCAAGTCCAAAAAAATTCCTATATATATATATATATATATATATATAAATTGAAATATTTCACAAACAAGAACACTTTTAATGAATATATTTATTCTATATATAATATATATATATATATATATATATATATATATACGTTCTACCGTTTCTCTCAGATTAGCATTTCCGTACATTTACGATTTGTTTTCCTGTGTATTGTGTTGTAAATGTAACTGTATTTGCAACTATCTGGACAAAAATACTACACAGAGTACATAATCACCATTCTTTTGTGTTCAAAATCTATGGGTTTTTTACATGTATTTACAAATGCTTTACAAACGCTTTTGTGCGGTAGTTTACAATGAATAGGCGTTTGAATAAATAAGAAGTTCTTTTGTCCCCCAAAGTCTATGGTTTTTCTCACATGTTTACAGATCATTTTGAGGTTTGTCAGCTATTTTACAATAAATAAAAAAATATAATAAATAATTTTTAGCAAAGAAATTGTCAGTAAACGTAAGGTAAAGTTTGGTTAACATGAGAAAATTAGTAAATAAAAAAAGTAACAAATATTGCTATAATTTAAAAAATTAAAGAAAAATTTTAAAAAATTAGAAAAAGAAAAATTGTAAAAATATTTCAAAAATATGTTGCTTTCAGGGGCTGTATCGGGGCAGGCACATGTTGCTAATCAAAGGGTTAATGCAGTAGTGATTAAGGGATGATATGAATATTTCACAAGGGGTTTCGATTTAGCAAGCATTTCTTTAATTTTTTGTTAAATGTTCATCACATTGTCATTTTTTTATAGAACACTTCAAATCTATTAAAATTGCTTAAAAAATTACAGTAAAAGAATTTAAAATAGTTTAATCTACAACTTATAACTGGAAAGTAAGGTTTTTAAATGTTAGTAATGAAAGTAAAATTAGCACAGACACAATAGTTCATGTTTTTAAAAAGTTGATTTGAAAATATTTTCTAGAAATATTAAAGGCAGCATCAACTAATATTTCTCTAGATATCCCAAAAACTATGAAATTATGAATGAACTAATATGTCAATGGCACGACTGTGTACATAAAGATAAGAAAGGAAGAAGTGAATGGTTTTCAAAATTACAAATAATTAATTTTTATACCTTTAGCAATACCTCAAAATGATTACATATTTTGAAAAGTACTAAATAAACACAAATTTTTCATCTACAAACACTGAACATTTTTATTAAAAATAGAACAAATTATAGAGAACAACACACACAAAATTAAGAATTCCTTTCAAAATAGGTATAACTTTGAAAACTTTTCAAATCACGAGATTATAAGAAAATTAATTAAAGAGAATTATAGGCATTAAGTTTATAGTAGTCAGAGAAAAATTTATACTATTTGGTCTTTTTGATAATTACTAATATTAGAGCAAATAAAATTAGGCTGTTTTTAGGTTTTATATTTTCTTAATTTGATTATTTGCCTATCAATTAAAAATAACAAAAAACCATTGAAGTGCCTACTACAAAAATCAAAATTCGTTAAACATAAATCTGTATAACTAATTTAAGTAGCTTTTCAAAATCATAAATAATATCAGAGATAACAAATAAAACTAGCTAGAAATAGTTTTATTATTTAGTTAGATTTCTATTTAAAGAATGTTTTCAGGTATATCATCTTAAAATGTCCTAGATAATACCATCTAGTTATATTTCAAATTAAAAAGTTTTACTCATGTTATTAGGCATTATTTGAGTTGAAAATTTCACAAAATAAGTTTTTACAAAAAGTTATGAGCCAGTTCGAATTACCTGGTGAATAGTTGCTGAAATTCTTAAAAGATGAAGTTGTTGCTTAAAACGGTACTCATTATTACGCTGATTACGAAAATCTGTTAAGCCAGCAGCTTCCGACGTATGATCATAACATAAAAATACCCTTAAATGAAGGTTTTTCCAACCTTTTACCTGAAAAAAAATTTAAATTAAAAAATAATAAATAATATTACCATCATATAATTTTCAAAACATATACTGTCAAATGCTTTTCACTGAAGTTTAGATTTAGACAGTTTAACACTGGGATGTGGTACAGCTGACTATTGTTTGCCAGGTATATTCATTTTGACACTGCTTTATGACTGCTGACATGGTTATTAACAATACTCTACACAACCAACTATGTAATAGTGATACATGTGTTCATCAGAGTAGTTATGAAGAAACTATAACATTAATCCACTAAAAATTAATTATTCTCTATAATTACTTAACTTCCACTACCTCTACCTATAAAATTAAAGAATTTGTCAAAAAAATAATTAGGTGTTAAAATATTCACTTAGTGCATAAAGTCACCTCTCTACAACTCTGGTAGAAAACTACTTTAGAACTTCCGTGCTGCACGTAAATGCTGCACGTGATTCTTCTTCGTTCACATCACCAAGGAAACTTTATTCTCCTTTTTTTTCTAAATATTTTTTTTTGCCTTACTCTTCCAACTTTTACAAAAATGGTGTATAGTGCAGAACCTCTCTAAGACCTTGACCTAGATATTTAAACTAAAATCAAGTCTACATCAGGAGTCCACTTTGTATTTATGAAACATGATTCTTTGTTATGAGCAACAAACAGGGATTCATGTACATACCTTGGTCATATTTAAACCCCCATTATTTTCATATCGCTAGCAGTGATAATAGTTTGTCAATGGTTTGGTGGTCTAGGACTGGTTTATTAGCATTACTGGCTTTTACATTGATAATTTGTAAAAAAAACCCACAATCAAAGCTCTGTGCTCTTTACAGTATTCTACAACACTGTGTACACTATGAAGAAAGGCGATTCATACCTACCAACAGATTAACCTTTCTGTTTAGAGATTGCACTTTTACATTCTAATCAGGAAACAAATTTATTAATTTTATGATTGAAAATGGCAAATAGAGTGTCAATATTTCACAGTATCTGTTGTTAATCAGTATCTATGACAACATCCCTATGTCACGGGACTGGGAATTGAAAATAAAGGTTTTACTGCAATATCTAATTAGCTTGTACTTGTTTCAATTTAAAATAAACCTATGATTACAAAGCTCTAAAAACAATAGATATTATGTTATAAAAATTAAAATGAACAATACATGTAATTTGACATTTAGGTAATAACAATATTGTTTTATGCTACAAAGCTAAGAAAATGTATTAAACCTGTTAATTGAAATTTTTTAATACAAGTAATACAGAAAAAACATTTAGGTCAACTCTTACTGAAGTTAACAAAGAAAAATTTTATTTTAGCTACTTTTTATTTTATAATTACAATTAATATAAATACTGTACGTACATACAAATGACAGAATCACAATAATTAGGTGGAAAATAAAAAGCGAATTTCCTTGCAATTTTCCATTTTCATCTTCATACAGTATGTGGTAGTTGGACTATTATTTTTGTTTGTTACTATTTATTTGCTTTCTTTTTTTTTCATTTCTAATTTATGAAGCTGATGGTGGTCTATAACTTCTCATTCTATCTACTTGTAATGCTTCAATATTGCAAGAAACCTTTCTCTTTTAATTTCATATACATCTTTAAGTAATTGATTTCTAGTTATGGGAAAGTTGGCTCAGTGCCAAAGTGCTGGATTTCAAACGTGTGGTTCCTCAGTTTGAATCCGACTAAGACATAATTTTTTTTTTAATTCAAATTAATGAATAAATATTTGAAAAACACTGTATTAACATCAATTGTCATCCACTTGATAGGTTAAAAAAAATATATTTGAACTTCATTGTATGAATAAAAACGTATTTTATTAACGATTGAAAATTTATACAATATATATGGGATATACAATACAATACAATATTTCATGGGATGTATTTCATTCTCTCATATTTTTTGTGTGTTTTCTCTTTGATTGACAAAGACCACTGTGTGGTTGAAATAATTCATTGGTTAAGTGCTTTTATGTGTTTCTATTTCAAGACTACAGAGTGGACTCTTACCAAGGTAAGTCTGTCAGTCTCCTAGTCCAAAAAGTCTAAATAATCTTTACCAACCAAAACTAACCTAAATATATATATATATATATATGTGTGTGTATATATATAGATTTTTTGGACTAGGAGACTGACAGACTTACCTTGGTAAGAGTCCACTCTGTAGTCTTGAAATAGAAACACATAAAAGCACTTAAACAATGATATATTTCAACTACACAGTGGTCTTTGTCAATCGAAGAGAAAACACAAAAAGAAATATGAGAGAATGAAATAACAAAAAACATATATATATATATATATATGAGGTGAGGCTAGAAAAAAACCGAACTAGCACAGGTGAAACAATAAAACCAATGCAATAAGGCTGAACGTCGCCTGGCCTGTCACGTGACTCTTGCTCTGCCTACTGCTCGAGTTTCATCTGCCTCCTGCACTCAGTCTGCCCGTGGCGTCTGTTCTAAGTAGTTGACGTTTTGTCTGTATGTCGGAAAAATGTTGAGTGTACAGAAAGAACAGCGTGTTAACATCAAATTTCTTTTCAAACTTGGAAAATCTGCAAGTGAAACGTTTGTAATGTTGCAACAAGTGTACGGCGATGATTGTTTATCGCGAACACAAGTGTTTGAGTGGTTTAAACGATTTAAAGATGGCCGCGAAGACACAAGTGATGACGCTCGCACTGGCAGACCATTGTCAGCAAAAACTGATGCAAACATTGAAAAAATAGGTAAACTTGTTCGAGAAGATCGCCGTTTAACAATCTGAGCAATGTCTGAGTTGACAGGAATTGACAAGGAAAGTGTTAGGCAGATTCTTCATGAAAGTTTCAACATGAACAAAGTGTGTGCAAAAATGGTTCCAAAGTGTCTCACAATTGAACAGAAGGAACGCCGAAGAATGATTTGTTCTGACATCCTACAAAACATTGAAAGTGATCCCACCTTTTTACAAAATGTTATTACTTGTGATGAATCGTGGATTTTTACTTACGATCCCGAAACCAAACGCCAATCGATGCATTGGAAATCTCCTGATTCTCCACAACAAAAAAAAGCACCAATGTCAAAATCGAAATTCAAGGCAATGATGATTGTTTCTTTTTATGTCAAAGGGATTGTACACATTGATTGGGTACCAGAGGGACAAACAGTGAATCAGCATTACTACATTAGCGTCCTGACTACCCTACGTGAGCGAGTACGGAGAAAACGGAACGATTTGTGGAAAAAAAAGACATGGATCCTGCACCAAGATAATGCCCCAGCTCACAATGCGTTGTCAGTGAAGACGTTTTTAGCCAATCACAACATTCCCATCTTAGACCATCCACCCTACTCACCTGATTTGGCCCCCTGTGATATTTTTCTTTTCCCTAAAGTCAAGTCAGCTTTGAAAGGAACTAGATTTGAGAGTGTTGAAGCAGTAAAAGAAAAAGCGACGAAGTAATGTATGGACTTACCGAAAATGATCTGCAGCATTGCTATGAACAGTGGAAAATTCGTATGGAGCGGTGTATAGACCGAGGAGGAGAGTACATTGAAGGAGATAACATCAAATTGTAAATAATGGAAAATAAATTTTTTTATAGCATCAGTTCGGTTTTTTTCTAGCCACACCTCGTATGTATATATAAAATTACTTTTAAATAATTATTTCCACCACTTACAAGTAATAATAATAACTTCATAAAGTCAGTGCATAAGAAAAACAATGGATAACGTAAAATATCAAGTATATATATATATACTAATATCAAGTATATATATATATATATATATATATATATATATATATATATATATATATATTTTTTTTTTTTTTATTTACTCTTTATTTTATTCGATATTTATTTTATTTCATTCTCTCATATTTCTTTTTGTGTTTTCTCTTTGATTGACAAAGACCACTGTGTGGTTGAAATATATCATTGGTTATAAGTGCTTTTATATTTCAAGACTACAGAGTGGACTCTTACCAAGGTAAGTCTGTCAGTCCCTAGTCCAAAAAAACTATATATTTAAATATATATTCTTGATATTTAATATTATCCATTGTTTTTCCGTTGCACTGACTTTATGAAGTTAATATATTACATTTTTGAGTAATTTTATCCACCGTTAAGTGCAATAATTTTACCTTGAGTGATGAGGCACCTTTCGGTCTTTGACCATTGTCGAATCACTGATTGTTCTGTAGCATCCACAGCAGAGAACAATCAGTGATTCGACAATGGTCAAAGACCGAAAGGTGCCTCATCACTCAAGGTAAAATTATTGCACTTAACGGTGGATAAAATTACTCAAAAATGTAATATATTAACTTCTTAAATATATATATATATATATATATATATATATATATATATATATAGGTTAGTTCTAGTAGAGCCTTAAGCTTATTTAGGAATTTTTTGGACTTGATAGGAGACTGACAGACTTACCTAAAGGCAATAGTCCAAAACTGCAATCTCTTGGAAATAAGCACATATAAAACACATGTGTTTTATATATATATATATAGAGAGAGAGAGAGAGAGAGATTTTACGTTGTCCATTATTTTTCTGTTGCACTGACTTTATGAAGTTAATATATTACTATTGCAAATACTTTTATCCACCACTAAGTGCAATAATTTTACCTTATACGAAAGGTGCTTCATCACACAAGGTAAAATTATTGCACTTAGTAGTGGATAAAAGTATTTACAATAGTAATATATTAACTTCATATATATATATATATATATATATATATATATATATATATATATATATAAGGAGAGTGTTAGATAATAGAAGGAATTGAATAACCACTTACCATTTGAATAATACAAGCAAGTTGAAGCATAAACAAACTGCTTGTATCAAATGGATCTTCTGAGCTTGGTTTGAAAAAATTTACAGGCCAAACATCTATATATTTGTACCGGTTAGACCTAGAAAAAATGTTAAGCTACTATTAATTTAAATGGTTTCATTGAGAAAGAAAACCCTGCTATTTACAGGATTGGCTTAGAGGAGATTTTATAAATATCGAAATCTTGTTGCTATTCATGACGAGATGGTTGTTAATCACTTATTACACTTTGATACTACTTGCGACCAGACTTTTATATAAGAGATTTTACACATGTTGTTCTGTTATGTACTGTATTGCTACAGACTAATACTAATTTCTGTGTTTCTCACAAAAATTTTGAAATGTGTATTTTATAAAACCTAGACCTATGAGTAGTACAAAATGGACGTTACAACAAATAAAATACAAAAAGACATTATTATTATTTTTTTAAATACTCCAACGGACTCTTGATACTCTTCTGGGGGTCCCAGATTAAGAAACCTGGTATAGATTATACATTATTTTGTTCTTAGTAGGTAAATTATTCATTGATCATTTACTTATAAAAACACCGATACGTGTCCGCTCTGTCTCAATGGTATTATGAATGGCGACCACATTTCAACCTGTCCTGAACTGGTCGTTACTGGGAGGCTCGACGCCGAATGGTTCAACAGCCAAGGGCTGGCATTCGATAAAGTAAAAGGAAAAGTAAGTACTTATAAAAACACCGATACGTGTCCGCTCTGTCTCAATGGTATTATGAATGGCGACCACATTTCAACCTGTCCTGAACTGGTCGTTACTGGGAGGCTCGACGCCGAATGGTTCAACAGCCAAGGGTGGGCATTGGATAAAGTAAAAGGAAAAGTAAGTACTTATAAAAACACATGGATAAATTTTTTTTTAATGTTTTACAAATGGGAATACAATCTTCATACTATTAGTTTTTTCCTGTATCAAGAGACTATATATAACGTATTTTAAGTATTTTGTTTTATCAAGTATGAAAACATAAAGTTGACTATAAGATCTTTTCATCTTTGTAGCCTTGCAAATGTCTGATAAATAAGAGCTCATTTATTATTACCTTAGTCTCTACATGACCTGCAAGTATTGATAAGAATAAAACAGTATAGAGCAAACATATAACACATTATACTAAACATTTAACAGTAAACTAAAAATTGTTGTACACTTTGGCCCAAATGTCATTTGGAAGTTACAACAGAGGATGATATAGACTCAGTTTTATAAAATTGTTGGCAAATTCTTAAATTTTAAAAAACAATTTAAAACATATTAACTAATTTCATTTTACTTCTTCAGTTAAAGGCAAACTCGTCCAGTTTGTAAATATACCGGAATTCATTTTACGAAAATAACTACAGGATGATCAAAAAAACCGGACAGTTTTTAAATAGTACATGTGCAGCAGTCTTTGTTTGGAGGGGGAACTGTGACTGCTCACCTCTCCACATGATGCCATTTCATTATTCATGGACCAGTGGACGGTACAAAACCATATGTTTGCTTACGATTCGTATGTGCAAAGTAGGGAGTATCACAGCTAAGCTTTTTTTTGTTCACTTTCAATTTAGACCCCATGATAACGTTCCCAGCCAGAAAATAATTCTCAGGTGGGTTAACAGTTTGAGAACAACAGAAAATATACTAAAACAAGTCTCCGGCTCAAAATAAATCTGCTAGGACGCCGTTAGGCGTCTAAATCTGCTAGTTAGGCAAGCTTTGATCCCCTAGCCCAAGTCGCTCGGCAAGAAGGTGAATTAGGCCTAGCCCGTGAATCTATGCGAACAATTTTGCAGCAAGACTAATTATTTCATTCATACGAGATGTGCGTAACTCAGATGTTAAAAGAACAAGATTATAACCAATGAGGATTTTGCTGTTTGTATGCAAGTGTTGCTTGAAGAACAAGAAAATGCAATAATCATCATGAGTGATGAGGCTCATTTTCAATTAAATGGTTCTGTTTACTCATCAAAAACATTATTTCCAGCAAGATGGGGCTACTGCACACATTTCTCGAGATGCAATGGCCATGTTGTGTTGCATGTTTTCAGGAAGACTCATTTCGCGTTTCGGTGATATCCTGTGGCCTCTGAGGTCGCCAGATTTGAGCTGTTGTGATTTTTTTCTTTGGGCATGAATGGGAGGTGTAGATAAATATTTTAATGCAATATAAGTTTTAATCAACAACATAATAAATAAGTGATGTTGATTTAAAAAACGTCTGGTTTTTCTCTCCCCCTGTATAAGCCACTATAATGATTATTATTATCAATAAGCTTTTTCTATAAACTGAGCCTAAATATAAATATGTGATATTTTATTTTTTTTACATACAATATATGTATTTTTTTTAATACATTGTTCACATTATAATAATGAAATGTCAATGCTTCATAATAATATTTTAACCTATATTGATTACACATATAATGACTAAAATCCAATGAACTTACGTTGTTGCTGCTACTTTATCGAGGTACTGAAAGTGACGACATACACAAACGTTTTTCTTCATTCGCAAAATATCAGTAATTAGAGATACAAATTCAATCCCTGATAATTGTTTTTCATTTGAATTTTTTCGCAGTGAAAACACTTCTTTTCCAATGAAATCATCTTGAAAAATATTTGTCCTGTATGCAGATTCTGGACTAAAAATAACAATAAACAAGAACAATGTTATTTTGGTAAACAAAATAAAATTATAATGAAAGAGGTTACTTATGTTATGGTTTAACCTTCAGCTGGAATAAAGCAATTAATTCATAACCCTTTTTTCATTGCTATTTAATGTAATAATTTTGAGGTACACTTTAACCAACTAGACTAGTTGTTTTTCTCAAGGAACTATTGAGATAAAACTATTGCAAAATTAAACTATTGCACCATTGGGATAAAAACTATTTTGTCCCAAACTAAAGTTGTGAGATAAATCAAGAAGTGTTTGTCTACACACACTTAATAGATAAAAAAATATATCCACACAGTTATAAATGAAAAATTGTTTATATAAACACACTAAAAAAATAAAAAAAAGTCAGTGCTACTATGGCAAGTGTGTGTGTGTGTGTGTGTGTGTGTGTGTGTGTGTGTGTGTGTGTGTGTGTGTGTGTGTGTGTGTGTGTGTGTGTGTGTGTGTGTGTGTGTGTGTGTGTGTGTGTGTGTGTGTGTGTGTGTGTGTGTGTGTGTGTGTGTGTGTGTGTGTGTGTGTGTGTGTGTGTGTGTGTGTGTGTGTGTGTGTGTGTGTGTGTGTGTGTGTGTGTGTGTGTGTGTGTGTGTGTGTGTGTGTGTGTGTGTGTGTGTGTGTGTGTGTGTGTGTGTGTGTGTGTGTGTGTGTGTGTGTGTGTGTGTGTGTGTGTGTGTGTGTGTGTGTGTGTGTGTGTGTGTGTGTGTGTGTGTGTGTGTGTGTGTGTGTGTGTGTGTGTGTGTGTGTGTGTGTGTGTGTGTGTGTGTGTGTGTGTGTGTGTGTGTGTGTGTGTGTGTGTGTGTGTGTGTGTGTGTGTGTGTGTGTGTGTGTGTGTGTGTGTGTGTGTGTGTGTGTGTGTGTGTGTGTGTGTGTGTGTGTGTGTGTGTGTGTGTGTGTGTGTGTGTGTGTGTGTGTGTGTGTGTGTGTGTGTGTGTGTGTGTGTGTGTGTGTGTGTGTGTGTGTGTGTGTGTGTGTGTGTGTGTGTGTGTGTGTGTGTGTGTGTGTGTGTGTGTGTGTGTGTGTGTGTGTGTGTGTGTGTGTGTGTGTGTGTGTGTGTGTGTGTGTGTGTGTGTGTGTGTGTGTGTGTGTGTGTGTGTGTGTGTGTGTGTGTGTGTGTGTGTGTGTGTGTGTGTGTGTGTGTGTGTGTGTGTGTGTGTGTGTGTGTGTGTGTGTGTGTGTGTGTGTGTGTGTGTGTGTGTGTGTGTGTGTGTGTGTGTGTGTGTGTGTGTGTGTGTGTGTGTGTGTGTGTGTGTGTGTGTGTGTGTGTGTGTGTGTGTGTGTGTGTGTGTGTGTGTGTGTGTGTGTGTGTGTGTGTGTGTGTGTGTGTGTGTGTGTGTGTGTGTGTGTGTGTGTGTGTGTGTGTGTGTGTGTGTGTGTGTGTGTGTGTGTGTGTGTGTGTGTGTGTGTGTGTGTGTGTGTGTGTGTGTGTGTGTGTGTGTGTGTGTGTGTGTGTGTGTGTGTGTGTGTGTGTGTGTGTGTGTGTGTGTGTGTGTGTGTGTGTGTGTGTGTGTGTGTGTGTGTGTGTGTGTGTGTGTGTGTGTGTGTGTGTGTGTGTGTGTGTGTGTGTGTGTGTGTGTGTGTGTGTGTGTGTGTGTGTGTGTGTGTGTGTGTGTGTGTGTGTGTGTGTGTGTGTGTGTGTGTGTGTGTGTGTGTGTGTGTGTGTGTGTGTGTGTGTGTGTGTGTGTGTGTGTGTGTGTGTGTGTGTGTGTGTGTGTGTGTGTGTGTGTGTGTGTGTGTGTGTGTGTGTGTGTGTGTGTGTGTGTGTGTGTGTGTGTGTGTGTGTGTGTGTGTGTGTGTGTGTGTGTGTGTGTGTGTGTGTGTGTGTGTGTGTGTGTGTGTGTGTGTGTGTGTGTGTGTGTGTGTGTGTGTGTGTGTGTGTGTGTGTGTGTGTGTGTGTGTGTGTGTGTGTGTGTGTGTGTGTGTGTGTGTGTGTGTGTGTGTGTGTGTGTGTGTGTGTGTGTGTGTGTGTGTGTGTGTGTGTGTGTGTGTGTGTGTGTGTGTGTGTGTGTGTGTGTGTGTGTGTGTGTGTGTGTGTGTGTGTGTGTGTGTGTGTGTGTGTGTGTGTGTGTGTGTGTGTGTGTGTGTGTGTGTGTGTGTGTGTGTGTGTGTGTGTGTGTGTGTGTGTGTGTGTGTGTGTGTGTGTGTGTGTGTGTGTGTGTGTGTGTGTGTGTGTGTGTGTGTGTGTGTGTGTGTGTGTGTGTGTGTGTGTGTGTGTGTGTGTGTGTGTGTGTGTGTGTGTGTGTGTGTGTGTGTGTGTGTGTGTGTGTGTGTGTGTGTGTGTGTGTGTGTGTGTGTGTGTGTGTGTGTGTGTGTGTGTGTGTGTGTGTGTGTGTGTGTGTGTGTGTGTGTGTGTGTGTGTGTGTGTGTGTGTGTGTGTGTGTGTGTGTGTGTGTGTGTGTGTGTGTGTGTGTGTGTGTGTGTGTGTGTGTGTGTGTGTGTGTGTGTGTGTGTGTGTGTGTGTGTGTGTGTGTGTGTGTGTGTGTGTGTGTGTGTGTGTGTGTGTGTGTGTGTGTGTGTGTGTGTGTGTGTGTGTGTGTGTGTGTGTGTGTGTGTGTGTGTGTGTGTGTGTGTGTGTGTGTGTGTGTGTGTGTGTGTGTGTGTGTGTGTGTGTGTGTGTGTGTGTGTGTGTGTGTGTGTGTGTGTGTGTGTGTGTGTGTGTGTGTGTGTGTGTGTGTGTGTGTGTGTGTGTGTGTGTGTGTGTGTGTGTGTGTGTGTGTGTGTGTGTGTGTGTGTGTGTGTGTGTGTGTGTGTGTGTGTGTGTGTGTGTGTGTGTGTGTGTGTGTGTGTGTGTGTGTGTGTGTGTGTGTGTGTGTGTGTGTGTGTGTGTGTGTGTGTGTGTGTGTGTGTGTGTGTGTGTGTGTGTGTGTGTGTGTGTGTGTGTGTGTGTGTGTGTGTGTGTGTGTGTGTGTGTGTGTGTGTGTGTGTGTGTGTGTGTGTGTGTGTGTGTGTGTGTGTGTGTGTGTGTGTGTGTGTGTGTGTGTGTGTGTGTGTGTGTGTGTGTGTGTGTGTGTGTGTGTGTGTGTGTGTGTGTGTGTGTGTGTGTGTGTGTGTGTGTGTGTGTGTGTGTGTGTGTGTGTGTGTGTGTGTGTGTGTGTGTGTGTGTGTGTGTGTGTGTGTGTGTGTGTGTGTGTGTGTGTGTGTGTGTGTGTGTGTGTGTGTGTGTGTGTGTGTGTGTGTGTGTGTGTGTGTGTGTGTGTGTGTGTGTGTGTGTGTGTGTGTGTGTGTGTGTGTGTGTGTGTGTGTGTGTGTGTGTGTGTGTGTGTGTGTGTGTGTGTGTGTGTGTGTGTGTGTGTGTGTGTGTGTGTGTGTGTGTGTGTGTGTGTGTGTGTGTGTGTGTGTGTGTGTGTGTGTGTGTGTGTGTGTGTGTGTGTGTGTGTGTGTGTGTGTGTGTGTGTGTGTGTGTGTGTGTGTGTGTGTGTGTGTGTGTGTGTGTGTGTGTGTGTGTGTGTGTGTGTGTGTGTGTGTGTGTGTGTGTGTGTGTGTGTGTAAATTTATTGTATATGTCTTTTATAAGATGTTTGATCTATCCATTTTCTATTGCTATTTTTGTAATGTTATCTAATTCTTCATTTAATTTTTGTTTGTTATCTTGTATGTATTTTATTGCTTTATTTATCATGTTACTTTAAGTGTTAATTTTGTGTGTCCAGGGGTGGTTAGATTTGTAGTGTATTGTGGTGTTGTTGGAAGTGGGTTTTCTGTATATTGTAGTTTCTATTTTATTATTATTTATATTTAATGTAATGTCAAGGTAGTTAATTGTTCTGTTTCGACGGTGAATTGTATGTTTTCGTTATATGTATTTAGTTTGTTTAATATTATGATGTGTTATTTGTGAATGGTAGGTTGGTATATAACAAGTATATCATTTAAGTATTTTGTCCATAGCAAAAGGTTATGTGTGTTTAGTATAGATTTAATTATTATTTGTTCAAAGTGTTGTAGACATATTTCTGACATGACTGATGATATGGGTGATCCCATGGGAAGTCCAGTTGTTTGTTTATAGTATTTATTGTTAAATTGGAAGTAATTTTGGTTACATATGTGTTTTATTAGTGTAATGATACTATTTATTGTGTTTTCTTTTTCGTTATTGTGTATTAGTTGTTTTTTAAAATGTCTATGGTTTCTTCTATTGGGATACTAGGGTACATGTTGGTTACGTCATAACTAATTAGTTTTGTGTTGCTGTTTATTTCTATGTTTTTTATTTTATTAATTAATTCGTATCCGTTATTTATATTGTTTGTATTGTTGATATGTATTTTAGATCTTATTATTTTGTCTAGTATTTTTGCGATTATGTAAGATGGTGCTGTTTTTAAATTTATTAGTGGTCTAAATGGTGTGTTGGGTTTGTGGATTTTATGTACGCCTGTTAATATTGGTGCACATGGTTTGAATAGGTAAAGTCTTGTGTGGTATTTTAATTTATTGTTATAGTTTAGAGTAATTCTACGTGTGACTATTAGGTTTTTTATGATATTTGTTAGTTGGGTCTGGGATTTGTTCATATTTATTTTCTTTTATGTGGTTTGTCATTGAATTGATGTATTTGGTATTTTCAATTATTACTGGTCCGTTTGTTTTATCTGATTTTAATATTACGTAGTCGTTTTCTAGTTTTTCTTTGAGTTTCATAGTTTCTTTTTTGTTTATATATTGTTTGGTTTTTTGTTTTTTGGGTTTTTTTACCCAAATAATGGACAACGTGAAATATAAATATATATATTACTTATAATAAAAATAAAGATAACACCTAAAAAGCTTTTCTTCCTAAGCAAAATATTAACCAGCATGCATTTTAAAAACAGTATAGAAGTTTGTGCAAATTTACTTCTTACTTTTTGAAAAAATCTTGTGGCTGTTCATCATCATAGAAGCCTAATACTATTGTATTAGGTTTCATAGCTCCCATTCCAGAGATGCGTATAAGATGATGAATCCCTTCCCTAACTGAGCGAGCAACAGTCAGTTCAACAAATGCTTTTACCTTAAAAAAAGAATTTCATCACAAAAATATAATAAAAATGGAAAATTACTTGTTTATCTATTTGTAGTTTTTGATAAAAAGAAATTAAATTGATAACTTAAAATTCAACAGCCTTTTTTTAATTTTAATAGTTTAAACTCTCATAAGTTTTGAAAGTAATAAAGTAGTATGCAAGTAGAAACACCAGAAAATATAAAAGTAAATTATTTAAGTTGTAGTTGAACTTTTGTAAACTACAAAAATTACAATTATGAAATAACAAGTAACTAGTGCAATAGCAGTCACAGAAAATCACAAAATAGGTTTTATTCTCTATTTGGAAGTTAAAGAATTAAATTGAATTCAAATTTTCTTAATATTTTTTAGTTTTCTGTTTAAAGTTGAAGGACAAATTACAAACATTAAACGGACATAAAAAAAGTAAAATAAAAAAAATAAAAAATTTATTGAATAATACATTTTTTAAACCTGTTTTATTTTTATAGCAAAATCAATTAAAAAGTATAATAAAAATATATCTTAATATCTACTTTTCTAGAAAAAAATCCAATTCACTTAATTAGATCATACTATCATAATATCAAATTGGTAAAAACTCATACCTTTAAATGATCCACTAATGACAACCAGTTTGTGTATTCATCTAATGTGGGGTCATAATCCATTTCAGAAAATTCAGTGCCTACTTTAACATGCCCCAACACATAAAGACCACTTTTTTTTAAAACATTGACAAAATCAATTAAAGGGCAAGATGTACGAGGATTCACCACCATTAATAATATTTGGGGTCTCCAGAATTTCACATGATCTTTTCTAGAATCCAGCATCAAAAGATATTTCCGAACCTAAAAACACAGTTAAAAACTAGTTATTAAATAAAATTACACATAACAAGCATGCACACACACACAATTTAATATTAGGCTGTTTAATTCACTGAATGAATCGACATGGAAAAAACGTTCAAATAAACAGTTTCATAAATGCTTTAATTTTAAAAAAAAATGTTCCCTAATGTTGGTTACAGAAGTATTATTTCCTGCATGCCAGGTAATGTAGATAAGATATTATCAGATTTTAAAAAGGAAAACTTCTGATAAAACAGATTTCAATTCTTCCTTCCAGCTGAGGAAGAGTTAAACTGCCTTAAAGAATCACGAGGCCTTGAGAGCCAAATATTTCCTATGTTCACTGAAGGAACTAAAAAACCTTTTTTTCAACATGCTTGGTTACAACAATACGAATGGTTAACATGGGGAAGATTTGGAAGGTGGCTAGTGTAAAATTTGCATCCTGGACATTGTGAGGAGTGAGTAGAAAATCAAAGGAAACATTTCTAATGAAAGCACTGGTAGAAATGGATGCTTGTAGCCATTACTAAAATTATGTTCTATAGAACCAAAACATAGCCTTGGTAGTTTAGAAAGGGAAGGAATATTTTGGGAAAGGCAATTTTAACACTTCGCTGAAATTCAGAACGGATGTAGCCGATAAAGTTCTTGTTTCCCATCTAAAATCATTTGGTAAAAATAAAGCTGTGTAAGCAAAAGTACTCAGAATGCCATCATTGAGTATTGCAGCCATGTGGTCACACACAAAATAGATACCATAAAAGAGCCCAGCTTTTTTTACTATAATGGTTGATAATAACTATCAATAAACAGCTCACAATCCTTCATGTACTTAAATTAAGAAATTTTCCAAATTAAAGAATGTTCAATTAAGTTTGTTGATGTAGACGATATGGTAACTTCTCTGGGAAAAACCTGTCTTACATAATTTTTGAGAAACTGAAAAACTTTATAGGATCCTCAGATAGGAGAGGAAACTTTAGGAGAGTAAAAACTTGCATCTCGGGTGCAGCCCATAGCTACTAACAGCCACTGCTCTAATCATAGGATCACCAATCTGTGCCTCATAAGAAGTGCTGAGTCATATTATCAGTATCAGACGTTTTTAGAGGGCCTGCTGGTAGATTTTAAAATCTGAACAGAGATGGATGAAAACTTTAACCATAACCATGTAACAAGAAAATGTGTGAAACTAAGTGGGTTGTGAAAGATGAGGCGTTGTTGGAATTTATGAACAACCATCTTGCCTTCCTTTTTTACAAGATAATTCCTACTCACCTGGAAGTAAGGGCAGTAACATACAGTTGAATCTATCGTATGAGTTTCTAATATTTTTGGTAGCTCTGTCTGAAATCTTAGGTATTACAAGAAAACTGCGATTGGCAAGGAAACAACAGGCTGAATACATGGATGCCCTGAGTGCTATGGCGCTTCTAACCAGGACAAAATCTCTTAGAGAGCTGTACACAAAGTCAGCTAATCTTGCAGAAGACATGGGAATGGAATTAAATAGATCCAGGAAAATAGAATAACTTCATAATTGACTTGACTATTAACTGATACAATTAATTAATACCTAATGTGAATTTTTTTGTTATAGTTGAACAAAGTTTTCAATCAAATTAATTTAAAATAGGACATAATATTTCCTTAACCTCAAGTAACAGGTCGCATAACTTTTAACTTCACCACAAGGTGACAACTATATCACAAGAACAACTAACTTTAATGTAATAAACACAAATAATAATAAAAGCATAAACCTTCATTATAATAAAACACTTTTGATCTCTCAAAAATATGTTTAACAATAAAAGCTACAAGTAATGCAAGTAAAATAAATTTTTAATAAAATATTTTCAAAGCCAACAGACTATATAAGTCAAGATCAAGACCTGGAAAAGAGTTTAAGCTTTCACATTATTATTACAATCGCCATAAAATAGATTCTTACCTGGTGAAAGATTAATGCTTGAGAGATGGAGCCCCACTCAGAAGTAGCACTTCGAGAGGGGGAAAAGAAATGCAAAGCAACAACTAGCATTAGACACAAAGCAATACTAGAAATTGCATAAGTAGAGTTGATAATAAACATCATGACGAGTGTGCCTAGTAAACCAATGACTGCAGTATACCAGGTAAAGTATTTAAAAGAAGGCCTGAAACAAAAACACGGTTTTTGTTTTAAAGTAAAAATATTATATTTAACACCACACAATTTGCCTTGAAGTGAATTTTAGTTCTAAATTTTCTGTTTCACAAAAGCTATATGGACAGTAAACTCCATTTATAGATAAAGAAAAAAATTAAAGGGGAGGCAACATTGTTTTATACTGCCTTGAACTGTGAATCACTGTTTCCTACTGATATTAACTTTAAACTTTTACTGTTCTGGCCTATATATATATATATATATATAAAGTTAACTCGCATAAATACCAAGTAAGATTCTTGTTTAAGTACATATAGTGAAAGTGATTGTACAAATTTTCAGTTGTTAATAAAATACGTTTTTATTCATCCTATCAAGTTCAAATACATTTTTTTTACCATTATTGCATGACAGTTGATGTTAAAACAGTTTTTTTCAAATATTTATTCAATAATTAGATTAAAAAATTTTTGGGGTCCAGTCGGATTAAATCTTTGAATCTTCATGTTGGAAGTCTAGCGCGCCTTGGCTCTGAGCCAACTTTCTAATACCTAGAAATATATTTCTCAAAGAAGTATATGAATTTTTCCCCCATCTGGTTGTCTTCAAAACCTTTATTGTACAATCTTAAACTGTTGCCATGGTTACCACACAATATCATAAATAGTCCTCTAGCGTAACTATACAAAAATTTTTCTTTGTTAACCTCAGTTAGGAATCTACATTAAAACTTTTTTTGTTACTATTTGTTTTATTAATAAAATTTGTTAGTTAAAATTTTTTAAACTGTTCAGCATAAATAACTAACTTAAAATGCAATGTTATATTTATATTTGAAATATTTTCATACTTGAATAAACTAAATGTATTCACCTAAAGTTTGGAGCAGAAGCCAATTCTAAACCCAAACAAGCCATATTAGTGGCTAAGTAAGATAATAAAAATAGGACAGAGTTGATCTGAGCAATTGTATTCAAGGAGCCAATGAGCAAAATCGCTTGAACTAATGCCCACGACAAAAACACAGCTACCAGTGGATTATTTCGCCAAATTCCTTTTGATACAAAATTAAGTAGTTTACCTGAAAAAAAATAAGGTATAATACAAGTACTTTAAAAACGTTAAAAAATACAGATATTGTAGTGAAGTTTAAATGATTTTTTTGTTGTATAACAATCTTTAAAAAATATCTTATTAGTCATTTTATAAATTTTAAAATATTGGTAATTTATTTGCATGAGTAGGTTCTTTATTTCAGCAATTTGATAAAAACACATATTAGGGAATTAGTACAGATAATTCAGTAATTCACAAAAGTTCTGGTATAGATTAGTGTGAGTTGACTGTATTTAAAAATAAATGCACATTTAGCAATCAAAGTTCAATATATTAAATTAAGACTTATAAATCATGAAAAAAATAAGGAATGATTCGTTTTTATATTAGAAATGGCTTGTTAAGAGTAGAACTAGAGTCCTATTGCTATAGGGATGCTGCAAGACCGCGTGGGGAAACATAACTCAGGTAAAGTCTATTATAATGCTACATAGAATAATATGCTTGAAATTATTTACATATAAAGATATACAATAATGAGCTCAGATGATGTAATTTTTTTAATTAAATTTTTAATTAGGTATTTGGGGTTTGTTAGACTCAGAGGTAATTTAGAAAGGTTTAGCTTTGGAATTCAAACAACATTATTTGTACCCATTTCAAGTACACTTGAGTCCGGCTAATGCGAACACGGGTAATCCAAACATCCGCTTAATCCGAACAAGTTTGGATATTTTTTGTAAAATAGAAAAATAATGAGAAATGAAATAATATTGTAAAGAAATGAAAAATAGTAAATTATTGAAGAATACAAATGTTTTGTTTAATGTTTACAGACTAAATTGAAATAACGTAAAGAATAAACAAAAAAAGAAATATGCTATAAAAATATTGTATATACCATAATGCACATAAAAGTGAATATTAATTTAGTTGTTATTGGACATATTTTGGTTTTTGCTGTTTTTAGTGTTTTTTGGGATGTAGAAGGAAAATCCTATTGTAGACTGAGCGCCCCACGTAATAGCCACTACAAAGGCTTATATCAATAAACACGCACCTAACTTGACTTGGTTAGTCATGCCAAACAAATTGCTTATATGGGGTTATATGTCGAAAAAATACAGACAGTATATATATTATTGTAACAGGGGGGAAAAATATGTTTACATTTGAGTTCCATACACAGTACAGAATATTTAGAAACACACTCATCATTTGTGACACGTTTACATCTTTTGTGATAAATGTCATTTAGAGTAAACCTAGTAAAACCTGATAATTCAAAACAAAAACTGCAACAGTGGCAGAAAGGGATAAACAAGGGTGTCAACTGTCACCTTTTCACATCATTGACCTTTCAATAACTAAGAGACCAAATGTCCCACATCGTCAGACATGTCTACAGACAGATACGAATATATCAAGCCATTAAAATAAACCAGTGATTTGTCAGAGGAAGTAACATGATGAAAGTAACATGCAAACAGTGTCCCAAATATGAGCCGTCAGTCCATTTCAACTATCCTAAGCGAGACATATGTGGGACATCGATCTAAGAAGAGAGACTGTACAGCGCATATATAAACGAACTATTGAAACTTGTTTTAGTATATTATTTGTTCATATCAAAACACTACAAATTCGTTATGTTGCTTCGTTCTCTATTATTTCGGTTATTCTGAACAGCGTTTGGTCCCAATTAGTTCGGATTAGCCGAACTCAAGTGAATATAAAAAATTTATTTTAAAATTAAATCGTATCTAATTTTTATGACATATGTAATATAGAATAACAGACCAATTTTTATCTTAAAATGTTTTAAATGTAATAAATCAAAAGAAATAGAATTTTTTAACTGATAACTAATAAAAAAATTTAATTAAAAATGTTTACTCATTTTTCAGAACAAAATTCAAATATGAGACTGTAAACTTTTAATCAAACAAATACCTTGTTATATATAAGAGCTTGTAGTAGAAAGTTTAAGAGGTGAATAATTTCTTTACAATTAGCAATCAGTATTTTTCTGTAAAAAGTTCAAATCCAGTTTTATGGACACCTCACAGAGTCTTTAAAGAGGCTAACTTCTAATCATCAAGAGATAGCTCAATAGTCAGGTCTAACTGCTTCAGCTCCCAGATAATTAATTTTGTTCTCTAATGCAAATAACCTGCCTCTGGGAGATTCTTTGAGTGGTATGTATATATGGCGTCTCAGGTTAAGTTGAGGCAAGCCAGGTAGCTGGGGGATTAGGACCGGCCTGGGCCTTTGAATAGGTTGGGACAACCCGAGGAGAACATCCCATTAGTGACGCATCACTGATTTTTCCACTTAAAACCTTAACTGAATAAATACACATTATATGGGTAAAATGTTGATACAGTTTTCTTAATTAGTACTAAACAAACAATTGCGTGGTTGTCTCATGTTAATCGACCGACTTTAAGTGTAATTACAAGCTACGCTTCATATAGCGTAACTTTCCTTCGGAATAAGTATATTCAAAGGCCCAGGCCGGTCCTAATCCCCCAGATACCTGGCTTGTCTCAACTTAACCTGAGACGCCATATAGTAACAAACATGAGTTTGAATCTGTATAAAATCATTATTTTGTACTTACTGATGCAATGGAGGATAAATTGTTATAAGGTAAATAGCACCCACAGTGCAACATGATAAATGGTCATTTATTTTTTACAGAGTAATAATCATAAATGATCAAAGACATCCAAGGCTTGTATTTAAAGGAAGGTAATAAACCGAACTCACCAAACACAAAATCTTTAGCCAAGGCCTCGAGTACTCTGCTGGATCCAATGAGATTGCTAAGACTAGCAGAGAAAGTCGCTGTGAACATACCAATCGCAATAAAAGGAGGCCAAATATTTATAGGCATCAAGAAGTAAAAATTGTTTTGAAGAAGAAATCTAGAACAAGAAGCAGCAGTCAGAAATGATAAAACAATGTAGCAAATCATGGTGAATAACACAGCAGAGAGAGTCCCTCGAGGAATGTTTCTAGCAGGGTCTTTCAATTCACCTAAAACAAAGTTAATTCAGTTTTACTACCGCTAATAACTAAACATCTCTAAAGTATAAACATAAATACACTTAAGACACAAAAATATACATTCTCCAAAAGTGTTCAAAATTGTTTCAAAAATATTCTATGTAACAAAGACATACAGTATCATCTTTTTGAACCAAGTTAATATCAAGTACATCAACCTTGGATATAGACCAAATCAGATATAGTTTCAGCATCAAATAATACAGAAATTTAAATTAAAGGAAATAGCATTGTTAATGGTGAAGTCATAAATTATTCACAGCAAGTAAAATTTGCAACAGCAAAAGGAGTCAATTGTAAAATGATCTTGGGAATTCAGTTTATTCAAGAAACCAATTTAATGATTGATGTTTCAAAATGTTCATATCATTATAATTTTGAACCAAATGTCTGTATAATTATTAGTAATGTTACAGTATATATTACAATACAGCTGTATTGTAAACAAATGAAATTCGAATAGGTCACACATAAATAAAAAGGTTTCAGGGTATATTGGCTATGAAGTATCAAGATTTGTAAAAATTTTAATTTTTTTAGCCAATTGTTTGAACTGGTCCAAAACTATGATAACCTCAATAATGTAGAAAGAGCTCATTTAAATCAATTAAAATAAAAAATGGAAAGGTAGAGTTATAGCTTCCAGTAAGGAAGGGAGAACTCAATTTAAACAGGAATAAGCCAGTACACAATTGATAATACAACAAAACAATGTACTGTGCACAGATAGTATATATACTAATATACAAGATTGATTGACATACAATCTCACAATACATATAACACGATTCCAAGACAACTAGGCATCTTAGACGTCAAGACAAACTGACCAAATTTTGTAGAAACTGCATATCCTAAGAAATGTGTACAGCCTCTTCATTAATTAATTTGCAATGTAAAAACTTAAGATAAATAGGGACCATTTATGTAAGATAAATAGAGGATCTTTCTTTTTAAATGAAATTTATATTTCAAAATTTTTCTAAAATATGAGTAACAAAAAATTTTAGGTTTACTTTCAAATTTTAAAACAAGGACACTACAGAAATTGTATGCATCGCTCTGAAAAGGTTATTTATAGGAGATTTTTCTATTCAATAGTAAATCAGTACATATTTTTTCATAATATGGAAATGACTGTATTTGCACTGTCAGAGTTTGTAATAATTCTAGAAACATACTAACAAACTCACCGGACATATTTGCGCCTGCCATAATGCCAGTAACTCCACTAAAAAGGACACCAAAGACTGAAGCAAAGTGAACAACTTCGCCTTTGCTTGTGTAATCTCTGCTATAGTTAGAATAGAGATTGTCCTTTAATGTCTGTGACAAAAGGCCTGTATATGTTGCATTTACATGATATGTACTATTCTGAATAAGGTCATTGGCATCTGGAATAGCAACCTAAAACATTTTTTGATCAGGTTTTTTAAAATACATTTAAGCAATATAGCGTTAATTTACAAAAGTTTAATAGATTTATTTAAACTTCAAGTAATGATATTTAATTATTTATAAAAAACTCTTAATAAAAATTCACAATGATATTAATTCAACGTTATTATTTCAAATTTTAATAAAGTTTTAAAGCAAAAAATATATAAATAATTTTGCAAATATATCCAAGTTGTTTTGAAAAATGTTAATGAATAAATAAAACAACCTAAGTAGCTGCCAACAGGCACAACCATTTGTTGTACACATTCATTTTGTTTCTTTTAAAAATTATTTTGTACAGTCCAATCCTGGTAGTACGAATTCCAGTACAGTAAACTCCCAATTATCCATGGAATAGGGTGGCCCGGCAACGCCGGACAATGAATTCCCCGGATAATCCGCTATGAACAAAGAATACGCAAAACGAGCGATAATCGATTATTATACCATAGGTTACACAAATAATGACCCCGGTTAATGCAATTCACAAATAATCTTCAGAGGACAAACTAAATACAGAAAATAATTTAAAATGTCGATGTATTTGACGGATTATAACATGTACATTTATATGTCTAACTATTTACAATACGTACATAAGTATATGTCAAAAGTAAGTATGTATGTACATATGTAATTTCCTTTACACATAATACTTTCATTTTTTAACAAAAAAATCTGCCACTTCCATCTGTTTTTTTGTGAGCATTGGTTTAGCTTTAATGTGCGATCTAAGTTTCTTGAGAACCATTTTGTCGCACAGTGTCTACTTGTGTCACAAAGCCATAAAGATCGATAATGTATATGACAGACATGGATAATGCTTATGTCACGTCCTAGACTATTTATAGCCGAGATTAGCTGACATTTGTTTACAATCTTATGATACACATTAGGTTTTCGGGCGTCCAAGCATTTTGTCATTCTCTCTTATATACAGTAGTCTGCTCGCCCCTTTTATTTTGCTGGCCCGCGTCGGGATGCTTCCCTTTCAATGTAAAAATTAGTACGTACATATTTACATATCTATGCGCTTCATCTTAACTTCTATATTTACATCGTAATTCACTGTTTGGAAATTTAAACACATGAATCTGATTGGAATAAAAATTGGATATTTGTAAAACAATGGCAGACCCCGGATAATCTGTAAACTGGTTAATCCGCCCATGGATAATCGGGAATTTACTGTAGTTCAAAACTCCCACTAATCCAAAACGATTTTCAAAAATTTCAAAACCAGAAAAAAAATGAATGAATGGCTATAAGAGAGGATCTAAGAAGAAAGGCAACATTGTTTTTTTTTTTACTTTGCAATGACCTCAGTGTATCGATCCCTTTTGATTAGTCAGCCTACAGCAGTTCAGTTTCCACGTTTATGGCAAGAAGAGGATGGAATCGTTTTGTCATCACAGTGTGTTAAACTTTAATGTTTATAATGGCATCTTCTCTTAATAGAAAACACTTTTGTTGTCTGATAAGAGCGACCTTTTAAAACGACTTGGTGCCGGAGTACCTGCTAAAAAATTAGTGGAAGATTTTAGGATAGGAAATTTAACAATCAGTGACAAAGAAAAATTTTTTTAGTCTGAGTCTTCTATGGAACAAGGTAGAAGTGCATAAAAACAGTGAAAATGCGTGAATACGTTTTGGTAGAAATTGATTGATACAAGTGGTTTCTGCAAGGAGAATTGCGAAACAACCTCACATCTGGCCCTTTATTGCAGGAAAAGGTGATTCTTTTTTTTCTGAACTCTACCTCAACAAGGAAGAGATTAAAGCCAGTGATCATTGGCTTGACAATTTCAAAAAGTTATGTGGAATTCAGTGCCTTTCTATCACGGGTGAAAAACTGTCTAAAAAGCTGGACGCTGTAGAACCTTTGCATGAACAATTTCTGGGAAAAGTTAGTGAATTAGATTTATGTTCTGATCAGGTTTACAGTGTAGATGAAAGTGGTTTATTTTGGCAGGTTTTACCAAAGAAAACCTTAGTTCACAAGTACAAAGACTAGATACCAGGGCAAAAAATGAGCAAAGATCGATTAACATTTATGCCACATAATATCATATACGACCATAATATATAATATAATACCAGGGATATATGTAGCAGTATTTACGTCATATGTATACGTAGTACACATACATTTTGGTAATCCTAAATTTTCGTACATTTATTATTTTGGATTACCGGGATTGGACTATACTTCAAAATACATTTTATATTGTTTAGTTCACCTGAATACATGAATATTCATTCATCTTACAACTTAATATGTATTGAATTTTAATCCTCAAACATTCATGCAATATATTAATAAAACAGATATCGGAGAAATCATGACTTTTAAGCACAATTTAAACAGAAAAAGGTAAATATTTATATAAAATATGTTGCTATTGTAGTTTACAGTTAGCCTAAATACTGGTTGTTAAACTTCTATTGCCCTAATTGAGTTGTGCATACTTTTACCGCCCCTCAAAATTTTGTTCAGCCTTTGGCATATAAGGAGTTGATTGTCAAGCGCCCTTTTTAGGAGTACAAGGTCTTCTGATTGGTAGATCTAAAGCCAACAGAGGTATGCTGCAAGTCACACAAGTTCTGTACTTGGAGTAGTGCTACAGATTGCCACCTTGATTGTTATAGACATTGGCGGATCCAGGGGTGGGGGGACAAGGAGTATGTACCCCCTCAGAGAATACAAATTTATACCAGATACAATTGCATTATTTCAAAATAAGTATATATTTAAATGCTTATATTTACTTGTGAAATAGAAGACAATGTTTTAAAGAGAATGTTGTGCTTTGAACTTTAAAATATTCTATTCCTTACATTACTGTTGTGACAACAAACCACCATGTCCCTTCTTGTGTGCAGTGCTAGCCTCTCCTCAGTAGGTTTGTTATACAACTGTTGTGCCCCCTCCAGTAAGAGATTCAAGAACCACCCTTAATTTCAAATCTTTATTCTACCAAACTTTACTTACAAGGAGTTACTCATAATAGTTTTGATTTGTTTTTTGTTGATTTTGTACAGTTATTTTGTTAGGTAGTTAATTAATTACGTTGAATAAGAAATGCCAATTCATTGACTACATCATTTCCTACATAAAGACAGGATGTGGGATTAAAGCGGCAATGCAACTATCTTGGTAGGTTTTTTAAGTCTGTGTGTGTATTTTTGCTGGAATATATTGCATCTCTTTTAACATTAAAAAGAGTAATGAAGAACCAAAAGAAATAGTTTATAATTTCCTTCCAAATTTTTTTTACTAAAAATAAATTCACAAATAATCTAGAAGAAATTCTCAAAGATAGTATAATAGTAAAATAAAACAAAATATACTTTAAAAATAAAAAATTGAGGTTCAAAGTACCTTTTAATAATTATTTTAGGAAAATAATTTTAAAAATATTCCAATTCTATAGCACAACAAAAAAAGAGTATACGGTCTACACAACTGCAGTAATATAAAACCAAAATTATAAAATTCATCGCAAGTTAAGACGAATACAAATTTTAAGTATTTAAAAATTATTATAAATAGCTAAAATCTGACTACAGTAATAAATTTCAAAACTAAATAAAAAGTAAATTTTAAAGAATTCATATAAAAGGTTCAAACAAAAAATATTAATGTTTATGTACATTAAAACCCAAAATTCTATAAGATTTTGAAAGGTCTTATTACATAATATAAGAAAAGATATTCTTATAAAACTATTTATTATTTTTTTAGTCCCCTCATTGTACACTTTATACAACATAAAAATGTATTATTTTTTGAAAAATACACCCAATAATATAATTTAAAAGTATATTAAATTAGAATTATTTTATGTTTAATAAATATTGTGAAATAAATTAAATTATTCAAAAATATGATCAAAATCTTCTGTTTTATTGACAAATAAAAGTAGGGTGAAGTTTACTTCTAAAGGTAAGGCATGAGGAAACATAAACAAGTGTCTCTTTAACTCAAATGTTTTCAACCCTCATTCATAATTCCAATGTGATTTAAGTGAGTGATGTGAGGAGGCAAAACATCAAACCTCCTACTCTTTACCAAGAACTTTCTAAAATATCGCAATAAATAAAGAGACTTTTGACTCATTATTCAACCGGCTTATTATTTAATCAATAATTATCTCGAGAGCACAAACAAACATGAAATATTTATTTAATTATTACAAAAGATGTTGAGGTTTCTTGAAAGTTAAAAAAATTACTACTTTAAAAAACTTAAAGTTAAAATTTACCCATATTTATTCACTAATTTTTTTATCTTTAAATTATTAGTCGTTATTCCCAGGTAGATATACGCATACAGGCACACACATGCCCACACACACAAACAGACACACATACATGCAAACACACACACACACACACAAGCACACATGTACAGTAAACATTTGCCTAATTAGTTACAAAATATTCCTTTGCTTTTGAAACAGCTTTATATTATATTAAATTCTAGCGGTTTCCAATGGTCACCCTTATCGCCTAAGAGAGATGTGAATAGATTATTATTATTACATGTGAACAGGTAGTGAATTTATTGAAATACTGTTTATTGAATTCATATTGAGGTGTTTATCGATTACATACATATAAACATGTTTTCTTGTATAATAATGAAAAACAACTGAGGTATTCAAATAAAAGAATTTATTAATTTTTATTCAAAATAATTCTTGTATTTGAATACCTCAGTTGTTTTTGACGTTCACACACACACACATTTTGTCATATTAATTTTCTGATATATTAAGAGTTATACTGAATATAAAATTTTTTTGCCACTTTTCAGGTTTAAAGTTTTTTTAATTGGCGATATTAAATATATCTTATGAGATATCTGTGAGACTGGGATTAGTTATAGATCCCAAATAATGATAAAACATAACAGGATCCTTAACACTATAAAGAAGTTGTACAGGGATATTATTCAGATATTACAAGTTTTGTTACATTTGTGTAATTAAACCCTATGATGAAGAACCAAATGTAGTGTTATAATTGTTATAGGACAGCGCAGTATTACCTCAAGTTTTAATATTTTATTTTAATCTTTATATTTAAAATAATATAGATAATGTTTTATCTATCTATCTACCTTTTGTTGAAATCAAACACATATTTTTTTACTTCACTAAAAAATGTATATTATCAGATGTTACAAAAGGTTTTAATAAATAGTTATACAACTTTTTCAGTCTTCATAGATATCTTTATCAATACTATCTTTCTTAATTCTATTATTTCCTCTGGTGATATGCCACTACATTCCATTATGAAATTTTGTGGCTCATTTACCTGTTGTGGCCCTTGTACAATGAAGCTTACTATTGAAGATCCAAGGCAGATACACACAGTAGCAAGGATCACTACACTGGTCTTTGCAAACATTCCAGCCCCAATCAGACACACAATCAGATTCAGTACATTTAACACTGAACAGTAAATAAATCTCCACCAAGGACCATCTGGCAGAACTGATCTACCTTCGCCCAACATAAAACCTAATTGTAACATAGTAAATTAATAAATTATTTATGAGAGAGTTACATACAGTATAGTCTCGATATTTCTTCCCGAGTCCGAGTATCAATATTTCGAGCTTCCATTAAATTCAAGCCTATTTCTATTTGAACCTATTTTATCATTTTGAAAGAAAATTATGAATCGGGGTTCCAAGAAACCTTTATAGCCATATAGTGCGCTACGAAAATGAATTGGGCTTTCAAGAAATGTTCATATAAAGTTCTATAAACTTATTGAATGCATTTTTAAGTAACTATATTATAAGGGTTCTTTGAAAGTTCTATTTCTTCTAATGCACAGGAATGTATTTCTGTGTAATCCGAGGGGGTCTCAGTCCCATCTACCTTGAATTATCGAGACTCTACTGTATTTGAATATTTTTGATATAAGCATTTTTTTATTCAAACACCTTTAGCATAAACTCCATTAATTAAAAATTTACAATGAAATATGGTCATTTGTTTTAAATATTAAAAGTAAGTGATTATTGAGTAACTGGAAAAAATATTTGGTAAGAAATGTGAGATTATGCCCTTGATGCTAGTATATGTTACTTGCTACCAACAAATAGAAACTGTACTGATTGCAAAACATGTCCAAAATTGGAGATCAACTACTGGAGTCAGTGTAGTTAGAAATTAAATTTTGTATTGTTTCAGAACAAACTGAAGAGGCTTGTATTCACTTGAAACCTTTTAATTTAGTTTGCAGATGTCTGAAGATAGCGCCTCACAATTTTTGTTCCTAAATATTCATTCAAAATGGCAGATCATATAGCTGAGCTTAAAAAAAAAAGGAAATCAAAGAAAAAATATTTTAATAGAAATTATTAGATACTAATTAAGTAAGTTTTAAAACAAGAATTTCATACTAAAATTTACAAAACTGCAGATCCAATATCCACACCTTTTAAACAAATTATGTACTTTTAGACAATTGACTCACAAAGTTAAAACCAAGGGAAATTTGCACATATTTGAACAATAAATTATTAGAAGCTAATGAATATCATCTTCATTATTGAAAAATCATCATCTTCATCTATTTCCCAAAGGACTACAAGAATCTCAGTGTATGTTTACTATATTTGATACATGTATTTGATTCTCTTATAAAGCAAGAGCATCCAACCAATGTAAAATGTTGAAAATTTATTCAAATGACTTGATTATTCTTCAAATTATATTTATTTATATATTAAAAAAAGGCTGGCTACTGAAAAGAAAATAATCAGTTTTGTAAACAGCTCTAGAGTGACTGATCTGAAGGTTAATTCTGTGAGTGAGGTGGCAAACATATCTCAGAAAAAACACCATTCCACGTCAGGGAACATTAATAAATTTGTGATGTTATTTATATGCCTACTCTAAATTAAATAAAAACTCTTGCAAACCTGAAGGTCCAAAGTTCTCAACTAAGCCCTCGGCACAGCCAACTATGTAAAGAGCACTACTAACCACATTAGCTAAGAAAAACAAGGTCCCTATTGATCCTCCAAATTCTGGACCCAATGTTCGACTAATCATAACTTTAAAACTAATTAAGGTAAATATATTTTCAAAAAAACTTAGCCTATAACTTAAACTTAATAAATAATAACAAAAACACAATAAATGGGGTTTTTGTACTTATCATTCCTTATAAAAAAAACTTATAAATTCTTTGTCAAAAAGGCAGTTAAAAAAATTGTTTTAATACTTTACAGAAACTTTAAACTTTATTTAGAAATAAGACTTGATCCATTATATAGATTAAGATATAAGAAATTTTAAAATTAGACAAATAAAACGCTGTTGCAATCACCCAACTTTCTATTATAAAATTTAATAAACCAAATATTAATTTTAAAAAGGCTAGGAAGCCAATTGCAACTAACATATAATCAAAGGTGGTAGCCTAGTTTCCTATGTTGTATGCAGTGGATTTCACTTAATTGCACCAAGGGTTTTGAAGAGACATTTGTTTGGTTCAGTTTTTTCAACTTTTTTTTATGAAGAGCAGCTTTCAGATATACTGAATATATCCAGTATTGTATTAATACACACACACACACACACACACACACACACACACACACACACACACACACACACACACACACACACACACACACATTACAGTACATGCACATAGTATCTGGTTTGGATATATTTTTTTTATCAAATAAAGACAAAAACCAACTAGAAAAGAAAATGCATGAACTATTTTGAATACGTTGGACAGAAAAACAATTCTGAAAAGAGATAGCATTATTTAGTTCCCAAGTCCATGCTGGTCACTCAAGTGACGGCATGCCCATATAGTTAACATATTAGCTCTCGTTAATATTATATTTCTTTAACGAGTCTGTTGAACCTGTCAGACTTGATCTATAGCTAGTAAAGCTATGATAACTTAAAGCCTCCTGAGTAACTGAGTATCCTGAATCATCCTGAGTAACTTATGTGAAATCAACAAAAATAAAGGTGAACTATCCTTTATACCAATTATGGTAACTATCCTATTGGAACCACAAGTCCTCCCCCCAAAGACTTAATGTTACGTTTATGCCATCCTTGTGATGAACTGACGAGATTATGAAGCTAAATTGTGGTAAGGCATATCATATGTCAATTAATTTATTTTAGTAGTTTTTCTTGGATAATTTGGGGGGGGGGTTATATTCAGACCAGTAGAGAAAATTTATCTATTCACAATAAAAATTATGAGAAAATATTCCTTGTTACTACTGAAGAAAGATTCATTCACATGGATCTGTACAAGCATTTGTTTACACGGATTTAGGCAGTTGGTATAGTCTGTTCGTTCAGTTCTTCAATCTTTATTATTCTATCAGCCACTTGAATGGAAATGCAAATAGAAACACAGAATCCTTCTCAAGCTAAGGTCTAATACCTTCTACGAAACAGAACATTTTGGCGACTGTTTCACTGCTGATATCATCAGTTGTACAGTTTTTAGTATTCTAATGTATATGCGTTGGTCATGCCTATCTATTCTTAGGTAACCAGTTGCCTCCAACTCCTGAACCCAGAACAGAGTTGTGTTTAGGAAGACCATTATTGCAGTAAAATCAGTAATAGTTGCCTAGAGCAATTAAAAACTTTGTTTTTTAGTAATTTTTTTGATTTAAATGTTTTGTAAATCATGATATTACCACTTTAAGTAAAAGTCTTGATATTTTCTTGTAAAATGGAGGTAAGTGAGTTCAGCAAATGTGGAAGTTGTAACATTTATGGACTTGTCTCAAAGACACCTACTTTGCATCAACAAGCAACATCTACATCAGGCATGGTGAATGTGACACAATTCTTGAGCCCATTTTTAAAATTCTTGTGTATCAAACACTGCCTTTTTAATACTTTTGTCAGAAAAAACTACATGACCTAAATAAGTAAATATAGTGCTTGCAGTTGCTTTGGTTAGATTTTCATTATTACTAGAGAAACACACATGCACACACACATACACTAGTCAGTTCTAAATAGGCCTCCAGAACTGTATTTTATTTTTAATAATTATTTACTTATAATTATATATTGCTACTGTTACAAAAAAGAAATATAATTTATTACAATTACAATAAATTAATTGTGAAAAAACTATAATTTCTTACACCATTATTATTTACTGATTGCAAGTACTCTAAAGTAGCAGCTTATCTTAAATGGGAGTATCCTGAATTAATCAGTACAATGAGTCACTCTTATGTCAGTATATGTTTCTCATACTTCCTATGATTCACACACAGGCGTGCCTTATTGTTTATAATGTTTAATTTATTTCACATTAAATTCTAAATTTTGAACTTGTATTTTTATGTTTTGCTTTTAAACATTATACATAAAACATTTAGTTTAAACCTAAACTACAAAAATATTGGTTCCAAAACAATTATCTATGTGAATAGAATTAAATAATTTTAATACTGTGAATTATTGTTGTCTTTAGAAATTTTAAAACTCATTACATTGATACTCAAGGTTCTAAAATATAAGACATTATTATTTATTGTTAATACTTTGTCATATGAAAATAATTTTAAAAATCGAGAATATGTTCAATATAAAACACAAATATTAGGCAAATGACTTGAACTCCTTTCTAATTATTTAAATTGTAAACAAGTGATTTAAAAAAACAAACAATTTTATTTAAGGATACAATAGGCTCCACCACCTTCTACTGCTCCATTGGTAGATATTGCACATACAGACGCTACTGTAAATAGCAAGATACCATAAGCTATTCCGAACTGTAACAAAGTTACTAAAAGTCCTGCATTACCCACTATAAAACCTGCAACAAAACATGGACAATCAATGCTGTTAAAATATAGACTGCTCTTAAAAGGAGCTTAAAATTTTACAATAAAATTAAAGTTATTTAAATCAAAGTAAAACTCTAACACAAAATTATAAATTGTTATGTATTAAAACACACGAGAAAACTACGATTTTCAATGCTATGGATAAAACTAAAGGATATTGTACACCACGAGGCAGACCAGCATCACTGGGAAAATCCACCCTCTCAGAATTTCCAGATTTATTCTGGCGAGAGGCACCTACTACAATCTAATGACACTTTTAAAAGAAGCACTAAACTATTAGGGTTTGCTAAAACTAGAAATGAGAAAAAGTACCATTACTAAACCCAGTGTGGAAATAAATATAATAGAGATTGGGAAACAGCCTAGTTACTCATAACATTCCAAGACTAGAATGTCAAGAAAGATAAAAATAACCTTTCACATGATGGAATAAAAGCAATGCAAAACCTGGCATACTAGAACCCCATCACAAAAATAGGAATGACTAATGAAGTAAGGGTTTGTAAAGGGAATACAAATGAAAATCGGAAGTCAAATATTTTTGAGTGATGAAATCCTTTACATGTTTAATATATAAAACATTTTTCTTCCAGACAATAAAACTAGAGGTGGCTTTGCAATTTTAGGAAAAAACTATATACACAACCATGAAGAGTTGAAGTTAACGACGTCCAAGATTAAAGCATTATTGATAAATATTAGATATTTATTTCTTGTTCCCACGTAATCGATTTTAGCAACAAAAACACATTATACTGTGTAATGCAGAAAATCATTAAGAATATGTAAAAAATTATACAAACTTCCATTCATGCGCAAAAAAAAACTTTGGAAATTTGAAAACCCCCTCTACAGCATACGTAAAACGTACTAATTTAACATTTTGGTTTAATTATTTTGACGTAATAACTCTCAAATATAGTTAAATTTTATGTTGACTACCAAACAATTACAAATTTTTTAAAAAAATCAACTATAACAAAGCTATATTAGCAACCACAGCACCATAATTCACCCGGAAGAGAAATGTTATAGAATTATAAAACTCGCATATACATGTCATGTTTTTGCAATAAGAAGTCGCAAAACTACTCAAAGAGACGAAACAGGATAGAATTACTATTTTACAAAATTTTTAATTTTCAGGCATGAGCAAAAGTTTTTTCCAATTTTTTACGTATTCCTGATGTCTTTCTACATCATCGCCCAGTATAAATTTATTTGCCAAAATCGATTACGTGGGAACGGGAAATAAATACCAAATATTATTAAAGCAAATAATAATGATGATAAAGTATCAACCATCTATTGATCACCAAGATCAAATTTGTCTCAATGTGACTATAGAAATCTATTGGAATTCTTAGCAATAGCTTTATTATTGAAAGAGCTTTTGTGGAAAATATATCCACTTGGAAACAATTTCTAAAGGTAGATAATAATATTGAGTGACAATGGAATAAAGATATCTGTTTTTCTGGTCAGAATCACCAACTTATTGCCTGGATATTATTATAATGAAGTTGTAGCATATAGATAATGACGAGTGATTTTTACATCTTAAATCGATAATTATTTTTTATTGACAACCATTTTTATCTTAACCGAATACTTTATACCCACATACTAATGTAACTATATTGCAAAGTAGTGTTCTGTACTGCAAAAATGAAAACTTGATTTTATACCCATAAACCTTCTTCGGGAATTATGATAATATATAATTTATTCAAAATTTGGAAATTTTTGGGGTTTGAGTTGAAGTTTTTGTTATTTTCCATGTTTCTGATGACTTTCTGGATTGCCTGGTAAATTTTTTCACAAATATTGTGTATGTGGAGAAAGAAATAAATAACTTCTTTTTAACATGTTTGATGCAGCTAGCTATAGGCCTATAACTTCATAATAAAATTTTAAAATAATTTCAATATTTGAATTAAAAATGTAATTGAAACTTAGGCAAAAACACCTGTTATTATTTTCATATTCTAGCAAACTATTAATTAAAAATGTAATTGAAACTTACGCAAAAACACCTGTTATTATTTTCAATTTCTAGCAAACTATAAACTCACCAACTCTTAAAAAGAGTAATGCACTGAACATAGAGAGTGCAACTGGACTAAAAACACCAGCAAATGTACCAAGGGTTCTTCCAGTCGAAATATCACCAAGACTGCCAAATTCAACATAGCCATTTTCAACTGAGGCGTCTCTACCATCTTTAATTCCAAAACATCCAGCTATTCCATAAAATAACTTCCGTGTAAAAATTAAAGGTGCCCTTTCACTGGTTACAGTGCTGACGTCAGGTACTGCATCAGGATCATTAGTAGAGCCTATGTTAGGTGCTATCATTTTTTTAAAATAAAATTTATAACAATTATTCTATAATTAGGCATAAACCCAGAAGTTAAAACATAATTGTGTATTGTACACAATGTTCTACAACAGGAACGTGTTGTTTACCTAACCTACAAAAAATTTATAACGACAAAATATTTCACTTTGAGAACCTCCAAATAATATCCCTTTAAATACGTTGGAGCACAATTAATATTCGATTAAACAATTAAGAGCATTTTGTTTAATACAAAAACTACTATAATACCCTTTTCTATTAAAAAATATTAAATGCTAAAGTATAACATACAAAGTATTTACACCATAAATAATAAAAACATAATCCTAAAATTTAGAAGCAATTGCTTTACTTGTTTAACCTAATATGTTAACGTCATATTTGTTGATTGACAATTTGACAGCATCAACACAATAATAAATAACACTTAAGTGCCAAACTAGAGAGTATGAGAGCAGCAATATTTAGGATTATCTACGATTATTCCATTAAAGAATTACTATAGAGTAAAGAGTTTGACAGAATAAGACACAGATTATGCCTCAATTTGTCTGTTAATATGTACAAATATGTACACTGGGAAATCTTTTCTTAAAAATTACCTATACATTAAATGGAACTGATTAATGGGATAATAATAAGAAATAAATTATTCCATCTTCACGTGATTTACTAGTTTCAAAAAAACACTTGTTCATATGTTACACTTGCCTATAGTACCACCCACTTACTTTTATGAATGTTGAAGACGGCCGTTTCGGTAGATCTGTCCCATTGTCAACTCAGACCGTAACTCCATAACTGTTACGGTCTGAATTGACAATGGGCACATTTATCGAAACGGTCGTCCTCAATAATCATAAAAGTCAGTGTTCCTGCAGACAAAGGTAACATATGTACAAGTGTTTTAGATAAAAAGTATTATATATATTTCTGATTAAAAGATGACAAAATTCGAATTACAAAGTTTTTTATTAGAATTTACAGGATTGAAGATATTCATTTTTATGTCTGAAAGAACGTTCTACTGGCTAAAGAAAAAAAACGTTGCCTGAAGGGTTTTCAAATGTTAAAACTTTACATAGATGTAGCAATAACAATCAGTCAGTCAGTCAGAGAAGGAGGGGTTTGGTGGCCCCCTAGGTTATGCAGCGTCTGTCACGCGACACTGAGCTCGGGTAGGAATATGAGATCAGGGCTTTTTGGTATGGGCTGGATCTGAGGAGAGGTTTCTGCACGGCAGGACGTTTTATTGGGTGGGACAAATCCGGATTTTATTCTGGGGGACAAGGCTTATTAATTAAGTTTGGGACTGGCCGACTTTTTTTTTAGCAATAACAAAACAAATTCTTTGGCTTAATACTGTGCAGATCATGAGGCATGCATCTTGTCAATGAAGAAAAAAATGACTGGCCGTAAGATTTCATTCTCAGCTGCTGATTCAAGTCGACGATGAAAAACATTAATGCAAGATGTTTTGAGGCAGGTAGTTGTAGTAGTAATCTAGGAGCCTTATAGCTAATATACTTACTAATAAAATCATATATATCGAAATCTTGTTGCTGTTCATGACGAGTTGGTTAATTACTCATTACACTTTTGCTATTACTTGCGACCAGAATTTGTGTTAACTAAAGGTTGTTAAATTGTTAACTTACACTTGGAGGAAATGTTTTCATCTTACGACTTCTTCAGCCTCTTGGGAGGTTGGTGAAGCCTCCAGGGAGGCTGAAGAAGTCGTAAGACGAAAACGTTTCCTCTAAGTGTACTTTAACAATTTAACAACCTTTAGTTAACAAAAAGTCTGGTCGTAAGTAATAGCAAAGTGTAATAAGAAATCATACATATTTTTTTCTACAATTATTCTAAATAATATTAAAACACTATTATTATATTAATAGTTAATTATGTTATATATATATATATATATATATATATATATATATATATATATATATATATATATATATATATATATAGAGAGAGAGAGAGAGAGAGAGAGATTTTTGGACTAGGAGACTGACAGACTTACCTTGGTAAGAGTCCACTCTGTAGTCTTGAAATAAAAACACATAAAAGCACTTAAACAATGATATATTTCAACCACACAGTGGTCTTTGTCAATCGAAGAGAAAACACAAAAAGAAATATGAGAGAATGAAATAAAATTATAACAATTACAAATAAATAACAATTATTTTATTTCATTCTCTCATATTTCTTTTTGTGTTTTCTCTTCGATTGACAAAGACCACTGTGTGGTTGAAATATATCATTGTTTAAGTGCTTTTATGTGTTTCTATTTCAAGACTACAGAGTGGACTCTGACCAAGGTAAGTCTGTCAGTCTCCTAGTCCAACAAATCTAAATAATCTTTACCAACCAAAACTAACCTATAAATATATATATATATCCAGCAACTTTATTATTGGAAGTTTATCTCAATTCATACACCATTTCATTGTTTTTTTTATATCTCTGTTCAAAGCTATTCTAATCCCATGATTTTTTGGTTTTCCTCTCCTTTGTCTTTTTGGGATTCATTTCCAAGTTTTTAATGGTAAATTTATCATCTGTCATTCTTCTCATATGACTGTACCAGGAAACCTGTTTTCTGTCTATGGTGTCTAATTATTTTATCAATTATTATATAATACTCAAAGGAAATTTCTTACATCAATATTATATAATTTTTTGCAAGAAAACAAAAGTATTAAAATAATAATAGTTTCGCTATTATTGAGTATGAAAACGTTGTTTTATTTTTTGTCTACCTATCATTGTTACAGATATGTTGTTATCATTATCATATAGACTTTTATCTTTTTCAAATTTGAAATCACTATTACCATTTCCAGATTCACTCTTGTTTACAATTTACAGAACAAGGTCTGGCGCTGAGGACCCACAAACAAAAAAAATTATGGGTTGCCAACTTTTGACTATGCTTTATACCTGGCATACATCGACAAACAAATACTGAAATTGGGAGACATGCTCGCCAATTATGATTAACTATTGGAATAATTAATTTTTGTTTTGAGAAACAAAAATTCCAATGTTTTATCTAGATCTGCACCACTGAAACTCTATATTATCCGTAATCCGGAAACTGTCCATAATCCATATATTATTTCTAGCTATACACTACTATGATAAGTCCACTGCAAAAATGATGTTAGCTATAAATTCTTCATTTTGTCAAGTATGGCAATGATTGTCTCTTGTGATTTAGAAAACCAAATGCAAATAACACAGCAACAACGATAACAGTCAGTTAATTATAGTGAAAAATAAAAATGTAGTACTCACCAAGCAAGTGTCATCTTCTAGTGATTCAGTCTTACTGTCAATCGGGCCAATAGTTTGGGTGCACAGTGGTTCTTAATTTGGGCTATGCAAGTCTTTTTAAAGTTTTTCTTTGTTATGAAAATGGAGGATTCAGAAAGTGAAAATAAGTGTAGTGGAAGAAGCAGAATAAAACATGAGGAAAAAACTTAATTGTGGAAGAATGTCTGGTGTTGAATAAACATTTGTCAACACATGAAATTGGGCCAGTTTGTACCAATTAAGTGCAGTAGATTAAAATGTTTTCAAAATACAAGTGATGAGTAAAGAAAATTTATCATAAAAAATTTAAATGAACTGAAAACTTTTGATGAACCAAATTTATATTTATTAAGGCTTGTAACAGCATGTCCAATCAAAACAAGCAGGTCTTGAAAAGAGGGAAATAAAGCTAAATTCCATTATATCAGTTAGCTTTACAAAGTTAAATTAACTAGAAACAACATTATAGTTGAATTCTTGAATGTTATAGTCCATTATGTTTGGTGAAACTTATTAATCACTGTAACATTGGTTTATGACCATCCGAACTTTAAATTTTGTGAAAAGTTACTGAGACAGAAGGTTTTTGATTGTTACGTGGTGATCTTCATCAGTATCCACTGAAACAGTGACACTGATGAAGATCACCACGTAGTGATTGAAAACGTTGTTTTTACAAAATTTAAAGTTCGGATAGTCATAAACCAAAGTTAAAAGTGATTAATTACAGTTTAAATTTCTATTATATATTATAATAGTTATAGATTGTTCTAAACAACGAATCAGTCAAGAATTCCACTCCTAATCTCAATTACCTTCATTTCTTTGTGCTAAACTACAATACGTTTCACTAAACATTTGAACATATATTATGTTACACTTGACTTTAGCAGTATTTACTGATTTTGATTATTGAAAATTTCTGTTTCGGTTGATGTCTTTCTTTGTCAACTCTGACCGTAGCCAGTTGACAACAGATCTCTCAAAACTGCTGTCCTTAATAATCGAAAATGTAAGGGCCACTAAAGGCAAGAGTAACATACTATTATATGTTCGAATGGTTATAGTAAAAAACTAGTAGCTCAAGTGAAGAAGGAATCAAATAATAACAATAAGTTTGGCAAGAATCCTTGCATTCAAAACTAAATACATAGGATAACTTACTGAACCTTTTATTATTGTAGTTGCTTGTCGAAATCATAAGTAATTATTGTGTAACTGTTTCAAAACTTTTTTTACAGTTACGCAATAATTACTTATGATTTTATTATTTTTCTTAAATCATCCATGTTTCTTTCTTGAATTTTGTAGCCCATTAAGTTCGGTGAATCTCAATTAATCACTTTAACAATAGTTTATGACTATCCGAACTTTAAATTTTGTAAATTTTTGTTAAAACTTACTGAGACAGAACATTTTCGATCGCTATGTGGTGATCTTCATCAGTGTGTTCTGCTTGGAGATGTTGGGTCAGGTGGTGACGGTTATAAAGCCAGGTTTTCGATAGTATCAAAGAGTATGTGTGATTTGTATTGTGTTTGTTCATTTAATATGTTTGTACTTTGTTTTTTTTTGTGTCTGCAAATTTCATATTATTCTAGTGTGTTGAGATATGGTCCTTTTTTGTTGATGTGTAGGATTTCTAGGTTATGGTAAATGACTGTGTATTTGTGTCCTGTTTCTTTTATGTGATTGTAAAATGTTGAGTTGGTGTTCTGTTTGTGTTCCTCAACTATTTGTTTAAATCTGCAACCTGTTTGTCCAATATAGAATTTGTTACATTTGTCGCAGTTTAGTTTGTAGTGTTAATTTCATTGTATTTTTTTGTATTTTGTACCACAGTTTGTCTATTATTGTGGTGTTGTATCCAATAGTTTAAGTGAGTTACAAACTGAAAATCCATACAAAAAACCAACACCTAAGACCAAGACTCTCTTCGTCACGACACAAAAAACCTAACCAAACACAAAAACATAACCAACAAAAACGTGAACAATGATATGAAAATCGCTGCAAACATAAAACAAAGAGCTCAACTAAACAATATCACACTCACCACAGCAGACAAAGGTAACACTACAGTAATTATTAATACAAACAGCCTAAATGATAAAATCAATGATTTCATAATAAATAATAATATAGTACAACTACATATAGACCCAACTGAGAAATTTCACAGAACCATCAAAAAAACTAATTAATACATCCAAATACATTATCAGAAAAAACAAAAAATACCACCTAAAACAAATCCACCCTAAAGCACCTACCTTCCAAGTTCTCCCTAAAATTCACAAACCCAATGTCCTCATCCAAGCCATCATCAACTACCAAAATGCCCCTACACATGAACTAGCAAAATACATGGACAAAATAATCAGACAATCTATTAACTTGAACACAGAAACAGACATAAAAAACAGAAAAACCTCATAAATAAAATAAGACATAAACATAAAAACTCGTAAATTTTATAATGCATAATATATAAAATGAAAAATAATTTATCAGATTTGTGATATTTGTGTATAGTTAAACTTGGCTTGACATATTGGAATGATACAGGTCCTATAAATATTTCAAATTTCAATATATCCTAGATAAATTTTAGTAGTCGCTGATAAGATTTTCCATAGAATTGATAAGCAGAAACAGTTTGTCATGGCTTGTATTATGAAGCTACATTCCAGGCATACAGAGACACTGGAGGCAATATATAAATGCCAAGAACCTTACTCTGTTGAAACTTAAATTTTTTATTTAAGTTGCCTGTTGTTGTCATCTTGAATTTACTGATTAAACTATAATTAAAAGATACTTAGCTAAGTGAATATGTAAGGACTTACTTGCTGACTCGTTTTGAAACAATCGTTACTTTTACAAAGCAAAGCCTCTACTTGAGAAAGCTTCTACCCCAGTAGAGGCTTTGCTTTGTAAAAGGAACGATTGTTTCGAAACGCATCAGCAAGTAAGCCCTTACGTATCCACTTACTTAAGTATCTTTTAATTATAATTTAAGTTCGACAGAGTGTAAGATTTTTTTTGTAGTGCAATTTTAAGCTTTACAGATCTCCTTAGCTTCAGTTAATTCTTGTTCTAATCAATATATATCAATTAGAGAAGTTGGTCTCTTTACATGATCAATGGCATCTTAAGTTTTTCGTATTAATATTACCACACATAGCACACAATACTTTTTACAGTGAGAACACTCTAATTAACTGTTTCCTATCTTTGATGTACATAACTATCATATATCCAATGAGAAGGTCCAGAAAAAGTTGTTTAACTTGGGCGTATGGGACTATATTATTATTTGATCTGGACAGATCTCAGCAAGGGGTTACTTTTTATTTAGTAGTAGTCGTGACACTGTTGACTGAAAACACTTTTATAGCCAACCCATAAATTTGTCACCTGTATAAGTTGGGGCCAAGAGTGGTAGACATAAAAACGTTTTAAATGTTAAAACATTCAAATAAATGTTGTAAATTTTTTAAACATAAACATTTTGAGGAAAAACTGTAGAGAAAAATCTACTGATTCTTTGCCGATGTTCTTTCTTTAGGGTATAAGTTTACCAATTACTTGAAAAGACAACAAATTAGTTGCAGAAACGTCATCCTACTAAATTATCATTTTATACCCGCAAAATCAAATGAATTTTATTCTACACAATTTACAAAAAAAGTTTGAATAGTAAAGTTTAGGGGGAGGTGGAATTATCTAGTTGGCTGATGCATCAAAGATGAGGGGATGAACACCTTTGGAAAATTATGACACCTGAGTATTGATGATTGTTTACAGGTACAAGGCTGTATAAAAAAAACATGGATATGATTGCTTACACGTACAGGCTGTCATAAAAGAAGAACCACAACAGTTTTACAAATATACAGCCTATGCAATAACACTTTTTATAAATAGGTTCTTAACATTATATCAAACAAAAAGTACATTTTTATTAGAGAAACCACTGATAAACAATAATCAATCATGTTCAAGCATTTTAGATTATAACATGTTTATGTAGATGACTTTTAAAGTCTGTTTTGTTTAATATAATTTTTATTCAGATAAATTTATTTTAAAGAATTTAAATAATTTTATTTTTGGTTCTCTGTATTAAGCTTTATGCATAAACCTTTATGCTTTTGTGCACTGTACTAAAAAAATAAATGAACACGTAATTCATTTCTAAAAATTTATTTAATTGTAAACATAAAAATTTTAATATTTCAATTAACAAATTTTTAATAATACAGAAATAAACGTTTACACATTTTTCTCAAAATTTACAAATTTTTAATATTAGTAATTAATTTGTTTAACAGTTGTTACCTAACATAAATTTGTATTGCGTTGTTTATATAAATATTTACCAAAAATTTAAAATACAAAGTACGTTGTTTTTACCGACAGATTCCTCAGCAAATAGTTTGGTACCAACTGCATTTGTGCAAATTGTTTTACATTTCAACTTATACAATGGTTTTTTAGTAATATCTATATCATAAACAATATCACATATTTTCATGATAAATATAAAATTTGGATGGACAAATAATACTTCAAAAAATCCATAAAATGAGTAAGTTGGCTGGAAACATGAAATTACTTGTAATGTGTTCAGATTTATAACTTTAATTCGTTCTATTATACAGTGAGTGGCATAAACTAAAAGTGATCCATGTATTTGCACAGTGGACTGTTTAATTATAGTATCACATTCTTCAACATTTCCTTTAAAAGTCCCATATTCTGAGTTCCAAACGCTTATATTGTTTCCAGTTCTGTTAGTGCATACAATAAACATATCAGTAAATATTATAACAGGCACACTGAAGTCAAACCTCATCTTAAAATCTGTATAGCAAGTATTTTGTACATTGTAGGCATAAACTAAACTAAAACTTGAATTATGTAAATCTGAACAAGTTAACAAGAGGAAAACATTTTCTGTATTTGTCCCAAAGTGAATATCAGTAGTGAGAAAATTAGGTAGATCTGGCATATTTTCTTCTTTAATTTTTCTTCCTGATATGAAATCCCAAATATGGAATTTTTTCTTCTTCAAATCTTGTTCTAAAATCATACCAATAAAAAAATTCCCAAGTGTTTCACAACAATAACTCGCATCACTTGGATACAATCCAATATGTGCCATATACCAATCTGTGATGTCTACAGAGTATGGAATATTGTGAGAGCTTATTTCACTTTCATTAAATAATTTTCTAAATTTCAAGTTAACTTCAAATGAAACTAAATCTACACTAAATATCTGCAACAGATTGCATTGTACAAAAACTAAATGTTCATTCACCAATTTAAAGTATTCAAGGTACATAATATGCTGCAACGAGTAGGGAACTACCCCTAACAGTTTTGGTACATTTTTAATATTCCATACTTCAAATTTTTTATCAACATTTAAATTCAAAGCAAGCAAGTCTCCTTCTGTTTCCATGTGGATACCATGTTTATCTTTCACCTTTATATATTTTTTTTTAAACTTTCCTTTCTTCCAATTATTTAACAGTATATTTTTTCTTATATAATGCAATCTCCATTCACACAAAGGTTCTAATGTTTCATGAGGATTCAATGTCAAAGGACTAACAATAGGATGTTCAGTCTCCAAATATTTTTTCAAATCTAGCCAATTGTTACAACTGTGTTGATACTGTCGTTTCCATAATATATTTTTATTAACTGCGGATCTCCAGTAAGTGTTTACAAGTGAACAGGAAAGTAGATCTTTGACATTCAAGAATTCTGCTATTTCAGTGAATACTTCGGAAGGTAGTTGAATAAAATCCATGTTGGGAATATATATCTGTAATCAATGAAAAAAAAATACAATACTTTTTAAAAGAAATAAAACAAAAATAGAACAAATATGTTGCGCATTGCATTGTCAATCAATTTCTTTACAGCTGATAATTTTCAGAGTTTCTCCATCAATTGACTCCACCATTTATGCACTCTGATTATACACTAAGAATGCATAACTTATACTGAGTGATGGAGATAATCAGAAAAGTAACTATAAAGAATAATGTTATAATATACAATTTTGTAAACATTTTAATATAAATTATAAAATAATTTTAATTAGAACAAATATAGATTTATAAAAATATTCTTTTAAGGTTACTGAAGTAGGCACATTCACTCTGTGAACTAGACACTAGCTCTTAGCCACAGTGCACTCTACACTTGTCAGGCAAGCAGTATTATTCTCCTGTCTTTTATCTCACACAATTAATAATTGTGAAATATTAAAAGACTTTATTGACATTTCCAAGAAATAATATGAGTGTATTTAAAATTATTTATTTACATAAGAATTTCCTAATAACCATACCATATATTTTTGTTTTCCATTATGGTGAACACAATATGCAGTTTAAATATAAAAAATCTGTCAAGCAAATCTTTCTTTTTTTACATGTTTTTTTTCTAGAATATGATTAGGGGAAATGAAATATTTTTAAAACTATAATGCATACTTCACTTAAATAAATTTCTTTTTATATATATAAAATATATGTATAAATATGTATTTATAAAAATATATGTATAGGAATAATATATGTATTAAAACTATTCTTGTTTTTGAAATATTTTAAATTTATTAACTATATTACAAGAAAACATATCACCATATTATATATATATATATATATATATATATATATATATATATATCTTTTTCAAAATTTCAATCATTAATAAAATACTTTTTTTACATCCACTTAGTTCAAATACATTTGTTTAAACATGTAGTGGAAAAAATTTGATGTTAATACAATTTTTTTTAAATATTAATTCATAAATTAAATTTTATGACTTAATTTTAGTTTTATACGGGACAAAAACATTTCACAAAAGAGGCAAAATATCCAATATAGTTATTTCATCCCATTTGGCTTAAAATAAATGATAACTTATGATTTCATAAAACAGCTGATTTTATAATATAGCTTATGTGGTAGAATAGCTGTTTTAAAACATAGGTTATAGTACTTTATTTATATATTTAATAAAAAGTAACTAAAATAAAATTTTTCTTTGTTGTTCTAAGTATGAATTGATTACAAATTTTTTTGTTTATATTACTTGTTGATAAAATATTTAAAATTTGATTAAAACATATTGTTTTAAACTTAGATAATATAGACCTGTCTTATGGAAAACCCCTGAAAAGTTTATCTGTATTAAAATTACTGACCTACTAATTCCCCTTTTAGTATACATTATTAAATAATTTCTTAATTGTTGATATATGTTACATAAAATTATTGAAATATTTTCTTCTACATTTTGTCTCTGTCCTTTCTGCACATTCATTTCTATTACTAATATTCTTAAACCTATAATTATTTAATATTACAGTATGTCTGACTATTCTTACAACTAGTAATATACTAGTTATACTCATTCACAAATTTGCTGAGAGCCAGCTGGAACCACGCAATTGGCTGTCTTATGTAATGAGTATGACTTTGTTTATAATTTAAATCTGCCATCAGCTCTTGGGGAAGAAAATTGGCTGTTTGTGGTTTTGTATTTAATGAAAACCGTATTTTACTGCATGTATTGCTTCTTGTCTTATGATTCAATACTATTTTAAACGGACTTCAAAAAAGGAGCAGGTTCTGTATTCGATTTGTATGTTTTTTTTCTGTTTGTTCCACGATAATTTTGGAAGTGATTTTGCTTGCAAATAACAAAGAAAACCTTTCCGGTGGTCACATTATAGTTACATCGCAATCCATCTGTATAGTTTCGGTAACAAAAACTAAGAAAGAAGAATAGAAATTCCCAACAAGACAAGAGGGCAGGTTGAACTCATAAGAAGGTTGTACCCAGAGAACCACCTTGATTATTTATATAGCAGTTCAAGATCTGCTTGACTTGTTAAAACACTGAATTTAAATTTAGCACCACAAATATAATTAAAATAGATAGCACTAGTTTCATGAGTCACAGTTAATGCTACGTCACTTACCAACTAAATTGCATGCGGTTCTTGAAGAGCAGTGTGTCGATCGACGCAACAGGCCTGTGCGTGGTCTTGAAGAGATTAATGAGGTTTACCTTGAAGTGTGGCATATAACTAAAACTCATTAAGTTTAATTTAAATAATTTCACAATCACTGTTTGATTTAAATAACTTCACAATCATTGTTAACAACAGAACCGTCTTTAAGCATTAATGTATGTTCATATAAACGAATAACTGCAAATTAATGTACTTGTGCAATATTACTAACCACGCGGTTTAACCTGTGAAATTGAGCACTGCTAAGAAACACGGTTTTCCAAAGATTTAATACGTTTAAAATCATGAATCTAGATTACACAGCATCTTAAGATATTTAAGAAACTAATTCATAACGAGGTTTAACATTTAAGAGAAATTATAGCTTCGATTCAATCAGCTAAATACTTGACTGGAGAAAGCGGCCATACTACACTAAACTGAGAACACAAGAGATAGATGAAATGGAAATGTACAACAGTGGGTACCTAGATCAAAACTATTATAGATCTGAACTAGATCACAGAGGAAATATCTCTTTGTATCACTCAGATATTAGTCTGCATTGAATATAGAGTAAGCGGTGGAACTGACTTGTGTTTATAGTGCAACAGCTGACTCTAAGCTATATGCGAAGCAGATGACAGACGGTAAATAACTTGAGCCACTGAAAGATAGGTTAAATCCTGCACTTAACATACCGCCCACCAAATGTTTTAGAGCCTGAGAAGGTGAGTAGTAGAGGGGCGAAGAGCCAGAAGGAAAAGTCCAGGAGGTCAGCGGATAGCTAAGAAATGGATGGATGTCTAAGAGTTGGTAACAGGAGTGCAGACTATCTGGTCTTCCTTAAGTAGATTGAAGTCCTTAATCCTTGGGAGGGGTGTTGAGCAAGTAAGTAAGAGGTGGACTAAGACTGACAGGAGCGGTTAGACATTTGCTGAAGAAGTGGTGGTTGCTTCCTTAATGATCGATGGTTCCTTGGACGACTGGGTAGGATGATTCAGTAGCGGGGACCAATTAGACATTTTGGGGTAGAAGAATGAGAATTCGCTAACAGGAAGAAAGAAGGAACTGGGTCTGCCATTGAGAATTGATTAATTTGCTGAATAGGGTGATTTCGTGGAGGCTGATGAACTCTGCCGCCCACCATGAGCAGTCTGGAGGCGTCGACAGGGGGGGGGGCGAAGAGACTCGGTGATATGGTTGGCTGGCTGAACTCTTCTAACGGAGTCACGGGTGGTGGTAATCTTGCGTAAGTCTCTATAGCGTTGAGTGTCTTTATTGGTGTGGATGACTTCTTTGCTCTCCATGGATCGACGTGCAGAGTCGTAGCATGCAGCTAATCTTGTAGTGAAGGCACGAGGTTGACGACATAGAACGTCGGGAAGCGACCCCGAGATAATCTATCCGAAGGTGTTTAGGGCAGTAGGTTGGCCTTTGATTATGGTCCGTGGTCCATTGATAAGACTACGGTTACATACGTCAGATCCTAGTATTAAGTCAATTTGGGCAGGAGTGTTGTCAAAGTGAGGGTCAGCAAGTGGGAGATAACTGTAGTGTGCGTGTATACTGGATGATAGTGCGGTTGATGGAAGAGGATCAGTGATGTGAGGTAGTACTGCAGCTTCTACATCAAGTTTGAAATTTGTGGCATATCTAGAAGAGATTTGTAGGGACACATATTCTGATATACGTGTGGTATGAGAAGCGACCCCAACAAGAGAAAGATTTGATTTCCTAGTAGGTAAGCTCAACAGTGTGGTTGCGGTTTATGTTATGGCAGACACTTAACTGCCTGGGACAATGATTGCCCGATGGATATGCGGATTAAAAAAATGATCATTAACAATGACCTGAGCAGTCCCTAATAAGGCAGAAGCGACATTAATGTTATCGGCGCTGGCGAGCAGCTTCCCATTTGTAGTTGAATTGTTGCCGTCATTGGCTAAGTTTGGGTGTCAATGCGTGTGCTGTCGCTGGGGCAAAGCTGAGTTAGAGTCATGTAGTAAGGAGTGATGTTTACTGTTTGCAATGTTTACAAGTCTTGAGTGATTTGCATTTGTTTTGGTAGTGAGTATCGAAACAATTGAAACAGTGCTGCATATGTCGTATAGACTCGCGACATTCCTGGGCTTTTAGTTTGAGAATGTCTGGAAAACGAAAGATATTGTGAATGGCTGAACAATAGAAACACTGTGCTGCGGACGGATCGTCACGAGGCGGGTTGGTAGGTCGGGTAGACAAGCGCAGTCTGGGCAAATTTTGTCTAACAATCGCTGATGGTTGCTGTGCGAGTGCTCTTTGGTTGGACGGGATGGGTTGGTGGATCACTGGTGGTCTCAGGGTCTGCAGTTGAGTCCTGGTGGCGTGGTGCGTTGTAGTGCAGTGATGACTTTCATTCAGCCCTGCGGATTCATCTGCATAGTCAGCGGGGTTACTTCCAGCGGCTGCGGTCGCCGATATCAGTGTCATGAGTCTAGTGGGGTATTTGACCTGCGGTGTCGGACTCTCAGTTTGATGAGGTGTATTACTTGAGTCAGGTTCGTTTACAGAGGAGACCAATACTCCAGGTTGTTGGTTGATTTTAGTTGCGGTTGATATAGATGGCTGATTTAGCAATTCCATTGCTCTAGCTTGTTCAGTCACAAAATCATTTAATCTACTATATGTAGGCATGGTGTTTGTTCCTAATCTGGTTTCAAAATTGGGCCGAGTGCTCAGATCTAAATTATTGACTGATAACTGAAACAGTAAAAAGTCTGTCAAGTCCGGTAAGTTGAGGCCTTTAAGGCACATACTGCATTAGAGTGTGCAGTCAAGAAGCGGTTGAGTTCTGTTTGAGAAGCGGTTTTCATTGGTTTAAATTCTTTAATTTGCTTAAAATAATAATTGGCTAGCCTGCGGGAGTTTGCGTACTGGTTTCTCAATGTATTGTAGGCTATTTCATAACTGCTTTCAGAAATTGTCAAACCTGTGATGACTGCTAAGGCGTCGTCTTTTAAAGTTGTTTTTAAATATTGAAACTTTTGAACTGAAGTAAGATTAATATTTGAATGAATCACTGAATCGAACATAGTAATAAAGTCCGTCCATTCATTGTTGTCACCTGAGAAGGTGGGTACGTGGAGGCTTGGCAAACTGATACAGTTGGTAGCGAGGTTAACTGGTGAAACTTCTTTAGGTTCTGATTTGATAATGCCTGGGCATTTTACTAGAACAGGCAAGTACAAAAGTTGAAACTTGTTTTTCATTTGAATCGCCTGCTCTGCGATTTTCAGCTACTTTGTGTTCAAAAGTCTTCTCCATATATTCGAAAGTGTTAACAAAATTACGGTGGATGCGTCGGATTTCATTAATGAGTCCTTCAGGGATCTCATCTTCGCCGATTATGCCAATGACCTGTTCAAGGTCCCCAATGATGTTACTTAGTTTAGACAAGTAGTACTCTGTGTTGATTGACATTTTACTATTATTCAAAGCAGACACAATTAAGAATTTTGCTGATGACACTAAGACTGACTGACCTAACCTCTTGCAGTGATACAGATTCTGTTTAGATGACTTATTAAAGAAGCTTGCAATAGACTGTAACCTTTGGCTTATGCAGTTCAAATTATCTGGCCTGTGTGGACCATGTATAGTTTCGGTAGCAAAAACTAAGAAAGAAGAATAGAAATTCCCAACAAGACAAGAGGGCAGGTCGAACTCATAAGGAGGTTGTACAATTAAACCCAGAGAACCACCTTGATTATATATATAGCAGTTCAAGATCTGCTTGACTTGTTAAAACACTGAATTTAAATTTAGCACCACAAATATAATTAAAATAGATAGCACTAGTTTCATGAGTCACAGTTAATGCTACGCCACTTACCAACTAAATTGCATATGGTTCTTGAAGAGCGGTGTGTCGATCGACGCAACAGGCCTGCGCGTGGTCTTGAAGAGATGAACGAGGTTTACCTTGAAGTGTAGCATTTAACTAAAACTCATTAAGTTTGATTTAAATAACTTCACAATCACTGTTTGATTTAAATAACTTCACAATCATTGATAACAACAGAACCGTCTTCAAGAATTAATGTATGTTCATACAAGCAAATAACTGTAAATTAATGTATTTGTGCAATATTACTAACCACGCGGTTTAACCTGTGAAATTGAGCACTACTAAAAAATGCGGTTTAGACTTGTGTTTATAGTGCAACAGCTGACTAAGCTATATGCAAAGCAGACGACAGACGGCAAATAACTTGAGTCACTGCAAGATAGGTTAAATCCTGCACTTAACACCATCATATTTGGAGACAATAATACACTATTTTAAATATTATTCATGAGATAGCAGTGAAAAAGAGTTTCACACTTATAATTCTGATTTTGACTTAGGAAACACAGGAAGTGATGATGCTGATCTTGAATGTTCTAAATCTTTGTCAAATGATATACTCGGCATGTTTATTTTATGAAAATAACAAACTTCTTGTTTCTTTACCTAGCGTTGAACCTATTGATTGTTTTTACATAATATTTTACAGTTTTTATCAAATCAAAATGTTAGTTTACAAATTTTAGACTCATGTATTGCATAAAGCAAAAACATTAGATGCTGACCCCCTGGAATCAGATGACAAAATTACATAATAAAATTATGTTAAAAGTTATTACAAACCTTAATAAGGATTTCTGTAAGATTTGTCTAAAATTTACTTAACGCGACCAATTCCATTATCGCTACACAGGAGAATCACTCCACAGCACGTCTTATAACAGTATTTTGCTTATCTTGGAACAAACAGAACTCGACAAGCTACTGGGTCGTTCAGAAGAAGGCGAAACTACATCTAACAAAGTATTTTTATAATAAAATATTAAAATGTATATATTTGTATCTAAAAAATGATACAAAACAGTTCACCTATAAGGACTCAGGTAAACCAATTTATAATATTGTAAATTAATTCACTTAATTGTTTTAAAGAAACCTAAAGACTCATGTCAAAAATGGCTTGTATAGATTAACTTTTAAAATAATTTTAGTGAATATTATTTTATTTAAAGCGCACTAAAACTTACTATGGTTGAAAAATTCTTTGTCTTAAAAAGATTTCAAGTTGGTGCAGGTTAGTCCAAGTATTGAACTTTAGTCTTAGAATAAATCCATACGAATTGATATTTCAACTGTATCGCTCCAGAAGCTTCACAAAACCTTAATTAGTACAATATTTCAACCAAATTTATGTATATTAAAAACATAGATTAACAATAATGAATACTAATTAATAAATTTATTAATTTATATTTATATAACTGAGCACTATGAAGTACATCTAAAGATGATTACCATGTAATCGAAATGTACATAAAGTATTTGTAGTCAAGATTTTTGTTACACTTGTTTGTATTATCTTGGCAAAAAAACAATACTTACTGATTTATTCAGCAGACAAGTTTCGCGCTAGTTCAGTACATTTTTCAATGCTGTGATTACTGACAAGACTGTTGCTTAGAAGTGTTGTGTTGGTGACAAGATTTTTGTATTGTGGTTAATGGGTTTTATTTATTTATTTAGTGAATACTAAGTTCTAGATATCTAAGAAATGAAGCATTGTAAGAATAGACTGAATATTTGCATTAAATTGGTCCAAAAAACTGTGTAAAAATTGTTTTATCTGAGACCTAGGACTCATTCAACCAAGCTGATAACTCCTGTATTTGTTTTAGATTAGTTATTTGCATATTAATTAAAGCTCTTCCTTTCTGGAACATATGTACGTTGTCAACGACACAGGGACAGATATTAAAAATTCCTTTTGAAGAGGGATTTCGAAATTCTAGTTTCAAGGATAGTGTTGAAAATTAACCTGCTAATAAGCGTGGTATATTTTAAAAAGAAGATTTGGTAATGCTAACTAAGAAAGCACTCAAGTGTTAAACTTGACCAACAAAATATTATTACTACACTATTAACATTCTGTTAATCACTTAAACAATAGTTTATGACTATCTGAACTTTAAATTTTGTAAATTTGTTAAAATTTACTGAGACAGAACGTTTTTGATCGCTATATGGCAATCTTCAACAGTGTCTTCTGTTTGGAGATGTTGGGTCAAGCGGTGACGGTTTTATAGGCAAGTTTTTGATAGTATCAAAGAGTATGTGTGATTTGTATTGTGTTTATTTGTTTAATATGTTTGTACTTTGTGCTTTTGCGTGTCTGTAAATTTCATATTGTTCTAATGTGTTGAGATGTAGTCCTTTTTTTGTTGATGTGTAGGATTTCTAAGTTATGGTAAACGACTGTGTATTTGTGTCCTGTTTTATGTGATTGTAAAATGTTGAGCTGGTGTTCTGTTTGTGTTCCTCGACTTTTTGTTTAAAGCTGCAACCTGTTTGTCCAATGTAAAATTTGTTACATTTGTCGCAGTTTAGTTTGTATACGCCTGGTGCTTGTAGTTTATCTTTGTTGTTGGTGTCGTGTTATGTTTTGTATTGTAACTTATTAGTTTTGTATGCTATTTTTTGAAATGTGCAGGCTATTTTGTTTGTTGTTTTGTTTATGTATGCTAATGTGATGTATTTGTTTTTCCTGTCTGTAGTGTTAATTTTAGTGTTTTTTTTGTATTTTGTACCATAGTTGGTCTATAATTGTGGTGTTGCATCCATTTGTGTATGCTAAATATTTAATTGTGTCTAGTTCTTTGTTTATCTTTTCTGTGGTCATTGGAACTTCTTTAAGTCCATGGAGCATGGATCCATGCTCTGAAGGCTGCGGGTTTGAGTTGTATAGGGTGGTTCGAGGTGTTGTCGATAAGTGTGTATGTTGTTATAGGTTTCCTGTAAATGTTGAAGCTGTGTTTTTGTGTGTGGCTTTTTGTTATGGTTAGGTCGAGGACGTTTAGGGATCGGTTGGTTTCAATTTCTGAAGTGAAGTGGAGTTTTTGGTGTATTTTATTAGTGTAGGTGAGGAGTTTTTCGCATTGTCGGGAATAGTAGTAGACACAATTAAATATTTAGCATACACAAATGAATACACCACCCCAACAAATAGACAAACTATGGTACAAAATACAAAAAAAAAAAAAAAACACTATAATTAACACTACAGACAGGGAAAACAAATACATCCCATTACCATACATACACAAAACAACAAACAAAATAGCTCACAAATTTCAAAAAATAGGATAAAAAACAGCATACTAAACTAATAACAAGTTACAATATAAAATACAACACAACACCAAAAACAAACATAAACTACAAGCACCAGGCGTATACAAACTAAACTGCGACAAATGTAATAAATTCTACATTGGACAAAGAATCGAGGAACACAAACAGAACACCAACTCAACATTTTACAATCACATAAAAGAAACAGGACATACATACACAGACATTTACCATAACCTAGAAATCCTACACATCAACAAAAAAGGACCATATCTCAACACACTAGAACAATATGAAATTTACAGACACACAAAGTACAAACATATTAAACGAACAAACACAATACAAATCACACATACTTTTTGATATTATTGAAAACCTGCCTTTAAAACCGTCACCGTTTAACCCGATATCTCCAAGCAGAAGACACTGATGAAGAACACCACATAGCAATCAAAAACGTTCTGTCTCAGTAAGTTTTAACAAATTTACAAAATTTAAAGTTCGGATAGTCATAAAGTTTTGTTTAAGTGATTAATAAGATTCACTGAATGTAATGGACTACAAAATTCAAGAATTCTGTTCTATTCATTGCTTCCAACTTATCGCTTGCCAACGTCTTTCAAAACTGTTCTCAATGGGTGTTTTCTACTTCTCCTACCTCTTGTGTGGAATTTTAAGTTGAACTACCTTCCTTTGGTCAATTTTCGCTTGTTTAATCTCTTCTAAAGTTGTTAATTAACTTTGGCGCTCAAGTTGTGTCGCCATACCTGTAAGACTTATATACTTTATTTTCATACTTGTGACCGATAGCATCGTGTTATTGAATTTTAACTTTTATTTTAAATATTATCTTGACAACAAGAAGTATCAATACTATCTGGTGAGGTCATCTGGGGTAAAAGAAATTTGACTCTACACTACAAAAATAGGCAGGCTTAAGAAAGTTCATTTAATCTATTTTTCAATATTTTAAGTTGATCTCATAGTGCTGTAATGAAATGTGAGTAATCGTCTGGTAAATTAGTTTATTTTTTTACAATATTTCTCAACTTAAGGTTGTTAACTTCCTAGCAGCTCTACCACATATAGTTATATGAGTTGGTATATTTAGGTTATTGCAATGTTTTCCAAACCACTAATATTTCTGGCTTACAGTATGAAAAATCACTTAGAATTAATTTGTTAATAATATACAACATGAAAACAACAACAAAATCAGTATTACCCAATAAACGTGTATTAAAATGAAGTCTACTTGGCTTGCCAAAAAGTTAGATTATATTACCAAATCTTTTTTTTAATAACCAAATCCATCCTAGAGGGATATTTTGTGACTATATTGTATTTCAATCTAACAGTTGTATACAAAAAAAACTTGAGATAAACTCTGTGAGTATGTGTATGTGTTGTATGTTAGGAGGTTATCTTTAGTAACTATTGACTATACTGATGTGATGGAAAAAAATATAAAACTTAGTACTGATACTCAAAAATTTTAAATATTGAAAAAAAATAACACATTAACCTTATTTTTAACCCACATGAAACTTTATATACAATGGTTTTTATAAGAAACAGTACAAAATTATAATATACAATAAACCCCACTATTTTGGTAACTTCTGAACTTTGATCATGCTGAATTAATTAAAATGCCCGATTACATGACATGTTCTCTGCTTACGTTAACATGCCTACAAATCAACAGTATTTGCCTTATTTTCTTGACTGTTGGACCGTTAGTTCTTTATTCAAACTGAATGGACACGTTTAACCTAACTTTTAACACACTCATTTTAAATCACGGTTATTTATTATTTTTAAAGAAAATTACTTCATATATACCTATAAAGTTTCTGATTAGGAAAGAAAATAAAGTTTCATAATACACCAGGTAAGCAGATGTTCCATGAGATAATGGAAAATTGTATACCAAAATTAAGACCACTCCACTAGTCAACAAAAAGGGCTTATCTATCAAACCTTATTAAAAATAATTGGTAATTGTATTACCAAACTAAATCTAGCCAAAATTAATACTTTGTAGCTATACTTTAATGTAGTATAAAATAGTTCTCGTTTTTTATTTATCATTTTGGTTTGTTTATTGTGAAGTTATCGTTGGTTTTTTCCAATTTTTATATTTTTGCTGAGTAATTTGTTTCCAGGTATAATTTTTTGCAATGTCAATGAAGTCTGATTAACCGAAATATATCAAATAATCTTCTATAAATCTTTAGTTTATACATTTTCCTGTTCGAGTTCTTTGAGGTTATGTTTTTATTTGTTCACTAATTTCAACTATTTGTGGTTTACAACAATAATCAAGCATTACCAGTATTTTGAAACACTAAAAACTAATCCCACTTATAAACACTAGATAAAAAGTAAATAAGTAAATATATACATACAAACACTGAAGTGTCATACTTCAAATTATGACAAAGTACTGTATAGGCTATCCAAACGTTTTTGCATAGGACAATACTTTGAAAGTGTTACAGATTTGCTTCTACATGACTGCAAATCTTCGCAAAATTGAACTCAAAATTGTGGATTCGTATAAATAAATTAAATTCATGTTAAAACCGCGTGATAGTTTAATCAACTAGTGGTTAGCACTTGAATAATGGTGGGTTTCATTTAATTCTTTTCTGCAGAAGGCCTAAGCCTACTTATTGAAACAGAATTATTTTTTAAGATGGATTGTTGGTATGGAGTTTCAGGTGGGAGTCTTTTTTTATGTACACCCAAAGCGCTAAATTCTTTATTTGTGACTATTTTTATAACCTTATTCGGGATTATAAAGTCCAATTATCAGGAAAAGGTATCTTCCTTTAATGTCAATTTCCCTTTTGAAATTTTGAAGATGTCCTATTAACCGGTAATTGCATTTTTCAATTTTTTTGATGTCAGAAGGTGCAAGAAATATCGAATTCAACTAACTTTTTTCCAAATAGTCTTGCATTAAAAAATTCACATATAATAATTAATTGCATTATTTGGGCGAAAAGAAGGGTTATTGTTTTGACGCATGTATTGCAAAAGCCATATTCTTAACAAACCTTTAATAACACACTCTTAACTACTACAGGTGGTCTGTCGGACCACGAAAATAATTAAAGTTCACTTTGTTTACTCGTGTGCATAGTGTGCATCATATAACGTGGCCTGCCTTGTACTCTTATCGTCTACTACTCAGTTAGTGACTGGAGTTTGACCTTGGAGCGTTTTCCTTGGATTGCTTGACGGAGCTGTCATGTTGAGCTCCTGTGATATGCCGTTTCTGAAAAACTCATTTACAGCAGTTTGATTAATGTTATGTGTTAAATTGACTTTATGGTAGTTTTTCTAAATTTTGGTTTGACTAATTGCTTTATAGGCATCCGTGAGGTCATTTACATGTAAATTTTGTACGTGGTTGTTTGGTGATTTGAGCGTTGTGTGATGTGCTTTGCTGTTGATTGGACTGATTTGTTTTGGCTTGGATTTTGGTGAGGTGTGGATTTTAGATTTTCGACCTTCATGGGGGCTCGTAGACGAAGCACAGGGGTCGATTCCTGCGCGTCGGAAGCGGTGCCGGATCTTTGACTATTGCCGACAGATGCGGGTGGGAGGAGCGTTCTGCTCGATCTCTGAGTGACGTAGTTAGTTGAATGATGAAGTCATCTAGGGATGGGACGTTAAGTCCCGCGGCTATTACTGTGTTTTTTACATACCACGGGGAGTTAGTGATTAGTCTGAGCGTGACGTTTTGAAAAGAGTGCAGCTTCCTCTTTGATGCATCGCTCAGAAGGGAGTACCAAGCGGGGGCTGCGTAGGTGATGATGGGTCTGATGTACGTTTTGTACACCATCAGCCTGGCGGACTTTGGGATAGGGTTCCCAGCTCCGCGGGTGACAGGGAAAAGCCTTTGATGGGCGCTAATAGCCTTTCTGATGGCGCGTCGGAGATGGGACTGAAAGGTGAGCTTGTTGTCAAGCATCACCCCGAAATACTGTACTGTGGTTTTCCATGCTATGGGACTGTTGTTGAGAGAGAGTGTTGCGACAGGACAAGCTCGTTTGTTACTGAAACAAACGGCTTCAGTTTTGTCCGTGTTGACTGCGATTCTCCACTTCCGAAGCCACGGTTGGAGAATGTCTAATTGTCTCTGCATGTATCGAACTCCAAAATTAATATTAAGAGTGCGATACTGAAACATGGAGTCGTCAGCAAAGAGTCGCAGTCGAGTATATGGGGACGTCATTAGTGTATACAAGATACAATAACGGCTCCAGAACTGAGCCTTGAGGCACTCCAGCCTCAATCGGACGTCGCGTGGACAGAGTACCTTCGACGGACGCCTGGAACCACCTGTTGTCGAGGTACGAATGAATGAGGTGTACATAGCATGGAGGTACGGGAATGTTCGCCAGTTTGTACAGGAGGCCCTCCTGCCATACCCTGTCAAACGCTTTGCTGATATCCAGGAGTACAGCGATGTTGTGACTTTTGGTGTTGAAACCATCTGCAAGGGAGTTAACCACGTTGGTTAATTGCAGGGTTGTGGAATGGCCACTGCGGAAGCCGTATTGCTCACTGCGTATAGTAGGGGCTATGTATTGTAGCATCCTATCGTTGAGTAGCCTCTCAAAGACTTGAGAGGTTAGGTAGGAGTGATATAGGCCTGTAGTTTTGGGGAAGAAGAGCACTTTTGCTTTGCTTAAGGAACAGGACTACTTTTGCTCCTTCCATGAAGTAGGGTAGTGGTGTGTTCTCATGATTCCGTTAGGAGATTGGTGATAGACATCAGCATTGGGAGGGGGGCTATCTTGAGTGCGTGGTTGGATATGCCATCCAATCCAGGGGCTCTGCGGGGGTTGAGGTTTGATATGGTTTGCGCCACCTGATCACTGGTGATCAGGTCTGGTGGTCTGCCGAGTGGACCGTTTAGATAAGTTTCGAGGCAGTCCCTTACATGTTCGGTGTCGTAGATGTGTGGATTTGGTGTGAACTGGTTTTTAAGGAATCAGCGAACGTTTCGGCCTTATCCTCCGAGGAGTAAGCCAGACCCTGCTGACCAAGAAGTGGTTTGCGTGGCGATTTTGTAGCTAAGAGCTGGCGATTTAATTTCCACAGAGAACCATTCTCTGAGTTTACGGAGGATAGGAATCTGAACCATTCCTCCTCTGCATGTGATTCTAGTGAGATCTTGAGTAGTTGAGTTTGGGCATTTAGTTCCCTCTTAACTGAGGGCGCGTGGGTGAAGTGCCATGTACGGCGCAGTCGGCTTTTCTTCGCCAGCTCGGCTTGAATATGGGATGGAAGCTCAGTCTTTGCACCACCGCGTACAATGGTGTGGGAGCTGACCTTGGCTGCATGTAAGAGGGCTGCCTGTATTCTGTCGGCTTCACGATCGACATCCCCGCTGTTGTCAATCGGGTTGCCATTATCCGGAGATATTTGTAGAAGGCACTCATTGTAGCGTTTTATGTAGGTGCGAGTTATTTATAGAACGTAGTCTCCCAGACTTACTGTAGTAGTTTGTAATTATATTAGTACTTGTATGAAGCGGACGTTTTTTATACTTTTTGCATATAAATATATATATATATATATATTTATTTATTTATTTATATACATATATATATATATTTATTTATTTATATATAAAAGGTGATTCAAATAGAGCGCAGGTTTTTAAACGGCTGGTAAATTTTGGTTTATCGGTTGACAACAATGTTTCACATTAACTCATTACTCATTGCTATTCCTGGAAACATCCCGATTGTTGGTACAGCTGTTACTTCAGTTCATGCCCCAGTTTTTACATAGGCCAGCCACAGGGAGGTCATTCTACACACGTTACCAAGAACATATAAAAGCACTAAAAAACAATAACTACCAATCAAACTTCGCCGATCATCTCAACTCCACAAAACATGACTAAATAGACATAACATCTAGCCTAAAAATTCTTCATAAACAACACAGAAATAACCAACGTTACACAACCGAACAATACGAAATATACAGGCACTTCAAACTACACCCTACACACATACTCAATACACAATTACATTACAACTCACACACACTTTTTGACATCATAACTCCTAATATACACAAAATACACCCACATCACCAAAATATCCCACCCCACCCTAACCTACGTATCTTAAGATCAGTTACGGTCCGAGTTGACAAAGGGACACATCTCCCGAAACGGCCGTCCTCAACAAGCAAAGTAAGTGCTACTATAGGCAAATTTAAAACATTTAAAAGTGTTTAGTGATTACTAGTAGCTCACGCGAAGATGGAGTCAACAAATGAGAATATATATATAACAATAAATAGGCAAAAGTGTAATTTTTTTACAGTAGTATCTTCTAGCGGTACTGTGAAAGCCTATCGGCTTCCGATAACTGTGACGTCATAATATTAGCTGAAAAGCATTCAAAATGTTTTTTTTTCTTCTGATAAGTTATTTATTTCATTATTATTTACGATATATGAGAATAAATAGTCATAAGTACAATTTTTCTGACAATGTGACCTTTTAGCAGCGCTGCGGAAGCCTATTGGCTTCCAAAAATTATGACAATATTATCACCTGAAAAGCATTGAAATTATTTTTTTTCTGAAAACTATCTTTTTTTATTAAATTAAATATAAAAATTGTAAACAAAAATATCAGGACCTGTACATGGTATGCCCAAAGTTCTGCCGCAGCGAAGGTGTTAAGGTAAGAAATTTATCTAGAACAAAGGTGTGTGGCAGGTTGTATAGCGAACCCACGATAAAATTGCAGGGGTGACTGCATTAACCGCAGTAGCTTTGGTTTCCTTACAGGAAGAAGATAAATAGACATTGAAAATAAATTCTTAATTCATGTAACAATCAACAGTTAGTGCCAAAATGTTTCACCAACTGACTAGGAGGCAAGGGAAAGGCCTTTGTATACAAACATTATATTACAGTCTTTGTTAAGCATAAGGCTTTTACTGGTTATATTCTTCTTCTCACAGGTTCCACTAACTCTAAAGTCAATAGCAAATATTAAAGCCAAGATATTTGCAAGAATTGCTATTTTTTTATCAATTAATTTGTGAAATTGGTAATCCTAATCTACCTTTTGAAGGAACGGATTTGGCAATTGGTGGAGGTTTTTGCAGAATACTTGTTAAATATTAGAAATGGTGAATTACTGGTAAATTGCTGGATGAAATTGAATTACCAGAAACATTATTTTAAACGGGAATTTATTTGATGAGGTGTTTAGTGATTATTTTTTAAATACAAATATAAGTAGAGACAACTTAAAAACCGAAAGGTTTCACAGAATATTAAACACAAAAATTACTTACAACTTTTTTAAAAAAATGTTTTAACTTGCCTATAGTAGCACTTACTTTTTTTTGTGTTGAGGACGGCCGTTTCGGGAGATGTGTCCCTTTTTCAACTCAGACCGTAACTGATCTCAAGGTTTACGTAGGTTAGGGTGGGGGTGGGATATTTTGGTGGTGTGGGTGTATTTTGTGTGTATTAGGAGTTATGATGTCAAAAAGTGCGTGTGAGTTGTAATGTAATTGTGTATTGAGTATGTCTGTAGGGTGTAGTTTGAAGTGCCTATATATTTCGTATTGTTCGGTTGTGTAGCGTTGGTTATTTCTGTGTTGTTTATGAAGAATTTGTAAGTTAGATGTTATGTCTGTGTAGTCGTGTTTTGTGGAGTTGAGATGATCGGCGAAGTTTGATTGGTAGTTATTGTTTTTTAGTGCTTTTATATGTTCTTGGTAACGTGTGTGAAATGACCTCCCTGTCTGGCCTATGTAAAAACTGGGGCATGAACTGCAAGTTAGTTTGTAAACTCCAGTGGTGTTGTAAATGTCGTTGATTTTGCTGTTGGGTTTAAATTGTTTGTTGAGAGTGTTGTGTGTGGAGTAAGCTATTTTGTAGTTGTATTTTCGTAATGTGTTGGTTAGATTGTGGGTTTTGGATGATCTGTAAGGTATTGATAAGTATTTTATGGGATTGTCATCTTGTGTGTTTGTATTTGGGTTATTATGTTTGTTTTTTAGGCGGTTGTATAATTTGTCTATCATTGTTGGGTTGTATCCGTTTGTTTGTGCTATATATTTTATGGTGTTTAGCTCCTGGTAGTGTTCATCTTTGTCTAATGGTGTTTTAAGGAGGCGGTATATCATGGTATTATAAGCAGCTAGTTTGTGTTGGTGTGGGTGGTTTGAGGAACTGTGTATGGTCGTGTTAGTGCTGGTGGGTTTTCGGTATATGTTGAATTTATGTGTTTGTTTGTCTGTTCGTTTAATTGTGAGGTCTAAGAAGTTAAGGGAGTTTTGTTGTTCTGTTTCGATGGTGTATGTTAGTTTAGGGTGTATGGAATTTAGGTGTTTTAGAAATATGTGTGCTCTGCGTGTGTTGCCTTTATATAATGTTATGATGTCGTCGACGTATCTGTACCAGTAAATTATGTTATCTGAGTATTTGTTGTTGTGTAAAATGTGGTTTTGTTCGATGTGGTGTATGAATATTTCTGCTAAGATGCTTGCTATGGGGGAGCCCATAGGTAGTCCATCTTTCTGGCTGTAGTATGTGTTATTGTAGGTGAAATAATTTTGAGAAGTGATTAATCTTGTGAGGTGGATGATTTCGTCAATGTGTGTATGTGGTGTGTTTGTGTCTATTAGCATGTTTTTGAGGATGTCTATGGTTTCTGGAATGGGGATGTTTGTATATAGATTTGATATATCAAAAGAGACTAAGGTGGAATTGTGTGGAATATTTACGTTTTTAATTTTGTCTATTAGATTTAGGCTATTTTTTATGCTACAATGGTTATTAAATTTTATATGGTTTCGGATAGTTTTGTCGAGGAATTTGGCTAGAAGATGAGAAGGGGCGCTTGTATGGTTTATTAGTGGACGTATTGGGATGTCTGTTTTGTGAAGTTTGGGCAGGGCGTTTAGTTTGGGGGCTATTGGCTTTATTTGTTTTAGGTGCTTTTTGGTGTGGTGAGGGATTATAAGTTTTGTTTTGTTAATTGCTTCTTTGATTAGAGCGTTGTATTTCGTTGTTGGGTCTTCTTTTAGTGTAATGATATTGTTATTTTGGATGAAACTGTGTACTTTTATGTTGAGGTCGCTGTTCTTAATAATTACCGTTGTGTTGCCTTTATCAGCTTTGGTGATGGTTAAATTTTGTTTTTTTAATTTGTTTTTGATGGATTTGGCTGCTTTTAATTCTTGGGTATTTGTTTTGGGGGGTTTAATTTGGGTTATTTTTTGTTTTATTTGGTGTCTGATTGCATCTTGTTGTTCTAACGGTGTGTTGTGTTGGATTGTATTTTCAAGATCTAATATTAGGGTTTTGGTGAAATTTTGTTGGCTGTATTTGGGTGTGATGTTATGTTTTAAGCCTTTGTCTAATAGGTTTAATTCATTATTTGAAAATGTTGTGTTGGTGAGATTTATAGTTCTGGGGTGAAAAACGTGTGTTGTGTTAATAACCTGTTTTGGGTGTTGTGCGTTTTTTAGGTTATGTATTTTTTTGTTATGTGTATGTTTTATTTTATTTTTTGTTTCTGTGATTAGTGTATTAGTGAAGTTTACTACTTCTTGCAGTTCGATGTAGTGTAGTTCCATGGTAAGCTGTTGGTATAGGTTATAAGCGATTTTGTTGAGATCGTTTTTTTGTTTATATAAATGTTTTATAGTGTTTTTAATGTAAAGTGTTTGAGCTTGGTGTGTGGTTTTTATAGCAGCTGGGTTATTATTTTTGTTTTTAATTTGTATTTTGGCGTAATTGGGTGTAATTTTATGTTTTAGACATTGTATGTTGAAAGAGATGTGAAGGGAAAGTTTTGTTACCTTGAGATGTACGTTACGGTATCGATGGATGGTTGATGCTTGGCTTGCAATATTAACATTTGTTGATTCCATCTTCGCGTGAGCTACTAGTAATCACTTACAACTTTTTTAAAAAAATGTTTTAACTTGCCTATAGTAGCACTTACTTTTTTGTGTTGAGGACGGCCGTTTCGGGAGATGTGTCCCTTTTTCAACTCAGACCGTAACTGATCTCAAGGTTTACGTAGGTTAGGGTGGGGGTGGGATATTTTGGTGGTGTGGGTGTATTTTGTGTGTATTAGGAGTTATGATGTCAAAAAGTGCGTGTGAGTTGTAATGTAATTGTGTATTGAGTATGTCTGTAGGGTGTAGTTTGAAGTGCCTATATATTTCGTATTGTTCGGTTGTGTAGCGTTGGTTATTTCTGTGTTGTTTATGAAGAATTTGTAAGTTAGATGTTATGTCTGTGTAGTCGTGTTTTGTGGAGTTGAGATGATCGGCGAAGTTTGATTGGTAGTTATTGTTTTTTAGTGCTTTTATATGTTCTTGGTAACGTGTGTGAAATGACCTCCCTGTCTGGCCTATGTAAAAACTGGGGCATGAACTGCAAGTTAGTTTGTAAACTCCAGTGGTGTTGTAAATGTCGTTGATTTTGCTGTTGGGTTTAAATTGTTTGTTGAGAGTGTTGTGTGTGGAGTAAGCTATTTTGTAGTTGTATTTTCGTAATGTGTTGGTTAGATTGTGGGTTTTGGATGATCTGTAAGGTATTGATAAGTATTTTATGGGATTGTCATCTTGTGTGTTTGTATTTGGGTTATTATGTTTGTTTTTTAGGCGGTTGTATAATTTGTCTATCATTGTTGGGTTGTATCCGTTTGTTTGTGCTATATATTTTATGGTGTTTAGCTCCTGGTAGTGTTCATCTTTGTCTAATGGTGTTTTAAGGAGGCGGTATATCATGGTATTATAAGCAGCTAGTTTGTGTTGGTGTGGGTGGTTTGAGGAACTGTGTATGGTCGTGTTAGTGCTGGTGGGTTTTCGGTATATGTTGAATTTATGTGTTTGTTTGTCTGTTCGTTTAATTGTGAGGTCTAAGAAGTTAAGGGAGTTTTGTTGTTCTGTTTCGATGGTGTATGTTAGTTTAGGGTGTATGGAATTTAGGTGTTTTAGAAATATGTGTGCTCTGCGTGTGTTGCCTTTATATAATGTTATGATGTCGTCGACGTATCTGTACCAGTAAATTATGTTATCTGAGTATTTGTTGTTGTGTAAAATGTGGTTTTGTTCGATGTGGTGTATGAATATTTCTGCTAAGATGCTTGCTATGGGGGAGCCCATAGGTAGTCCATCTTTCTGGCTGTAGTATGTGTTATTGTAGGTGAAATAATTTTGAGAAGTGATTAATCTTGTGAGGTGGATGATTTCGTCAATGTGTGTATGTGGTGTGTTTGTGTCTATTAGCATGTTTTTGAGGATGTCTATGGTTTCTGGAATGGGGATGTTTGTATATAGATTTGATATATCAAAAGAGACTAAGGTGGAATTGTGTGGAATATTTACGTTTTTAATTTTGTCTATTAGATTTAGGCTATTTTTTATGCTACAATGGTTATTAAATTTTATATGGTTTCGGATAGTTTTGTCGAGGAATTTGGCTAGAAGATGAGAAGGGGCGCTTGTATGGTTTATTAGTGGACGTATTGGGATGTCTGTTTTGTGAAGTTTGGGCAGGGCGTTTAGTTTGGGGGCTATTGGCTTTATTTGTTTTAGGTGCTTTTTGGTGTGGTGAGGGATTATAAGTTTTGTTTTGTTAATTGCTTCTTTGATTAGAGCGTTGTATTTCGTTGTTGGGTCTTCTTTTAGTGTAATGATATTGTTATTTTGGATGAAACTGTGTACTTTTATGTTGAGGTCGCTGTTCTTAATAATTACCGTTGTGTTGCCTTTATCAGCTTTGGTGATGGTTAAATTTTGTTTTTTTAATTTGTTTTTGATGGATTTGGCTGCTTTTAATTCTTGGGTATTTGTTTTGGGGGGTTTAATTTGGGTTATTTTTTGTTTTCAACATATACCGAAAACCCACCAGCACTAACACGACCATACACAGTTCCTCAAACCACCCACACCAACACAAACTAGCTGCTTATAATACCATGATATACCGCCTCCTTAAAACACCATTAGACAAAGATGAACACTACCAGGAGCTAAACACCATAAAATATATAGCACAAACAAACGGATACAACCCAACAATGATAGACAAATTATACAACCGCCTAAAAAACAAACATAATAACCCAAATACAAACACACAAGATGACAATCCCATAAAATACTTATCAATACCTTACAGATCATCCAAAACCCACAATCTAACCAACACATTACGAAAATACAACTACAAAATAGCTTACTCCACACACAACACTCTCAACAAACAATTTAAACCCAACAGCAAAATCAACGACATTTACAACACCACTGGAGTTTACAAACTAACTTGCAGTTCATGCCCCAGTTTTTACATAGGCCAGACAGGGAGGTCATTTCACACACGTTACCAAGAACATATAAAAGCACTAAAAAACAATAACTACCAATCAAACTTCGCCGATCATCTCAACTCCACAAAACACGACTACACAGACATAACATCTAACTTACAAATTCTTCATAAACAACACAGAAATAACCAACGCTACACAACCGAACAATACGAAATATATAGGCACTTCAAACTACACCCTACAGACATACTCAATACACAATTACATTACAACTCACACGCACTTTTTGACATCATAACTCCTAATACACACAAAATACACCCACACCACCAAAATATCCCACCCCCACCCTAACCTACGTAAACCTTGAGATCAGTTACGGTCTGAGTTGAAAAAGGGACACATCTCCCGAAACGGCCGTCCTCAACACAAAAAAGTAAGTGCTACTATAGGCAAGTTAAAACATTTTTTTAAAAAAGTTGTAAGTGATTACTAGTAGCTCACGCGAAGATGGAATCAACAAATGTTAATATTGCAAGCCAAGCATCAACCATCCATCGATACCGTAACGTACATCTCAAGGTAACAAAACTTTCCCTTCACATCTCTTTCAACATACAATGTCTAAAACATAAAATTACACCCAATTACGCCAAAATACAAATTAAAAACAAAAATAATAACCCAGCTGCTATAAAAACCACACACCAAGCTCAAACACTTTACATTAAAAACACTATAAAACATTTATATAAACAAAAAAACGATCTCAACAAAATCGCTTATAACCTATACCAACAGCTTACCATGGAACTACACTACATCGAACTGCAAGAAGTAGTAAACTTCACTAATACACTAATCACAGAAACAAAAAATAAAATAAAACATACACATAACAAAAAAATACATAACCTAAAAAACGCACAACACCCAAAACAGGTTATTAACACAACACACGTTTTTCACCCCAGAACTATAAATCTCACCAACACAACATTTTCAAATAATGAATTAAACCTATTAGACAAAGGCTTAAAACATAACATCACACCCAAATACAGCCAACAAAATTTCACCAAAACCCTAATATTAGATCTTGAAAATACAATCCAACACAACACACCGTTAGAACAACAAGATGCAATCAGACACCAAATAAAACAAAAAATAACCCAAATTAAACCCCCCAAAACAAATACCCAAGAATTAAAAGCAGCCAAATCCATCAAAAACAAATTAAAAAAACAAAATTTAACCATCACCAAAGCTGATAAAGGCAACACAACGGTAATTATTAAGAACAGCGACCTCAACATAAAAGTACACAGTTTCATCCAAAATAACAATATCATTACACTAAAAGAAGACCCAACAACGAAATACAACGCTCTAATCAAAGAAGCAATTAACAAAACAAAACTTATAATCCCTCACCACACCAAAAAGCACCTAAAACAAATAAAGCCAATAGCCCCCAAACTAAACGCCCTGCCCAAACTTCACAAAACAGACATCCCAATACGTCCACTAATAAACCATACAAGCGCCCCTTCTCATCTTCTAGCCAAATTCCTCGACAAAACTATCCGAAACCATATAAAATTTAATAACCATTGTAGCATAAAAAATAGCCTAAATCTAATAGACAAAATTAAAAACGTAAATATTCCACACAATTCCACCTTAGTCTCTTTTGATATATCAAATCTATATACAAACATCCCCATTCCAGAAACCATAGACATCCTCAAAAACATGCTAATAGACACAAACACACCACATACACACATTGACGAAATCATCCACCTCACAAGATTAATCACTTCTCAAAATTATTTCACCTACAATAACACATACTACAGCCAGAAAGATGGACTACCTATGGGCTCCCCCATAGCAAGCATCTTAGCAGAAATATTCATACACCACATCGAACAAAACCACATTTTACACAACAACAAATACTCAGATAACATAATTTACTGGTACAGATACGTCGACGACATCATAACATTATATAAAGGCAACACACGCAGAGCACACATATTTCTAAAACACCTAAATTCCATACACCCTAAACTAACATACACCATCGAAACAGAACAACAAAACTCCCTTAACTTCTTAGACCTCACAATTAAACGAACAGACAAACAAACACATAAATTCAACATATACCGAAAACCCACCAGCACTAACACGACCATACACAGTTCCTCAAACCACCCACACCAACACAAACTAGCTGCTTATAATACCATGATATACCGCCTCCTTAAAACACCATTAGACAAAGATGAACACTACCAGGAGCTAAACACCATAAAATATATAGCACAAACAAACGGATACAACCCAACAATGATAGACAAATTATACAACCGCCTAAAAAACAAACATAATAACCCAAATACAAACACACAAGATGACAATCCCATAAAATACTTATCAATACCTTACAGATCATCCAAAACCCACAATCTAACCAACACATTACGAAAATACAACTACAAAATAGCTTACTCCACACACAACACTCTCAACAAACAATTTAAACCCAACAGCAAAATCAACGACATTTACAACACCACTGGAGTTTACAAACTAACTTGCAGTTCATGCCCCAGTTTTTACATAGGCCAGACAGGGAGGTCATTTCACACACGTTACCAAGAACATATAAAAGCACTAAAAAACAATAACTACCAATCAAACTTCGCCGATCATCTCAACTCCACAAAACACGACTACACAGACATAACATCTAACTTACAAATTCTTCATAAACAACACAGAAATAACCAACGCTACACAACCGAACAATACGAAATATATAGGCACTTCAAACTACACCCTACAGACATACTCAATACACAATTACATTACAACTCACACGCACTTTTTGACATCATAACTCCTAATACACACAAAATACACCCACACCACCAAAATATCCCACCCCCACCCTAACCTACGTAAACCTTGAGATCAGTTACGGTCTGAGTTGAAAAAGGGACACATCTCCCGAAACGGCCGTCCTCAACACAAAAAAGTAAGTGCTACTATAGGCAAGTTAAAACATTTTTTTAAAAAAGTTGTAAGTGATTACTAGTAGCTCACGCGAAGATGGAATCAACAAATGTTAATATTGCAAGCCAAGCATCAACCATCCATCGATACCGTAACGTACATCTCAAGGTAACAAAACTTTCCCTTCACATCTCTTTCAACATACAATGTCTAAAACATAAAATTACACCCAATTACGCCAAAATACAAATTAAAAACAAAAATAATAACCCAGCTGCTATAAAAACCACACACCAAGCTCAAACACTTTACATTAAAAACACTATAAAACATTTATATAAACAAAAAAACGATCTCAACAAAATCGCTTATAACCTATACCAACAGCTTACCATGGAACTACACTACATCGAACTGCAAGAAGTAGTAAACTTCACTAATACACTAATCACAGAAACAAAAAATAAAATAAAACATACACATAACAAAAAAATACATAACCTAAAAAACGCACAACACCCAAAACAGGTTATTAACACAACACACGTTTTTCACCCCAGAACTATAAATCTCACCAACACAACATTTTCAAATAATGAATTAAACCTATTAGACAAAGGCTTAAAACATAACATCACACCCAAATACAGCCAACAAAATTTCACCAAAACCCTAATATTAGATCTTGAAAATACAATCCAACACAACACACCGTTAGAACAACAAGATGCAATCAGACACCAAATAAAACAAAAAATAACCCAAATTAAACCCCCCAAAACAAATACCCAAGAATTAAAAGCAGCCAAATCCATCAAAAACAAATTAAAAAAACAAAATTTAACCATCACCAAAGCTGATAAAGGCAACACAACGGTAATTATTAAGAACAGCGACCTCAACATAAAAGTACACAGTTTCATCCAAAATAACAATATCATTACACTAAAAGAAGACCCAACAACGAAATACAACGCTCTAATCAAAGAAGCAATTAACAAAACAAAACTTATAATCCCTCACCACACCAAAAAGCACCTAAAACAAATAAAGCCAATAGCCCCCAAACTAAACGCCCTGCCCAAACTTCACAAAACAGACATCCCAATACGTCCACTAATAAACCATACAAGCGCCCCTTCTCATCTTCTAGCCAAATTCCTCGACAAAACTATCCGAAACCATATAAAATTTAATAACCATTGTAGCATAAAAAATAGCCTAAATCTAATAGACAAAATTAAAAACGTAAATATTCCACACAATTCCACCTTAGTCTCTTTTGATATATCAAATCTATATACAAACATCCCCATTCCAGAAACCATAGACATCCTCAAAAACATGCTAATAGACACAAACACACCACATACACACATTGACGAAATCATCCACCTCACAAGATTAATCACTTCTCAAAATTATTTCACCTACAATAACACATACTACAGCCAGAAAGATGGACTACCTATGGGCTCCCCCATAGCAAGCATCTTAGCAGAAATATTCATACACCACATCGAACAAAACCACATTTTACACAACAACAAATACTCAGATAACATAATTTACTGGTACAGATACGTCGACGACATCATAACATTATATAAAGGCAACACACGCAGAGCACACATATTTCTAAAACACCTAAATTCCATACACCCTAAACTAACATACACCATCGAAACAGAACAACAAAACTCCCTTAACTTCTTAGACCTCACAATTAAACGAACAGACAAACAAACACATAAATTCAACATATACCGAAAACCCACCAGCACTAACACGACCATACACAGTTCCTCAAACCACCCACACCAACACAAACTAGCTGCTTATAATACCATGATATACCGCCTCCTTAAAACACCATTAGACAAAGATGAACACTACCAGGAGCTAAACACCATAAAATATATAGCACAAACAAACGGATACAACCCAACAATGATAGACAAATTATACAACCGCCTAAAAAACAAACATAATAACCCAAATACAAACACACAAGATGACAATCCCATAAAATACTTATCAATACCTTACAGATCATCCAAAACCCACAATCTAACCAACACATTACGAAAATACAACTACAAAATAGCTTACTCCACACACAACACTCTCAACAAACAATTTAAACCCAACAGCAAAATCAACGACATTTACAACACCACTGGAGTTTACAAACTAACTTGCAGTTCATGCCCCAGTTTTTACATAGGCCAGACAGGGAGGTCATTTCACACACGTTACCAAGAACATATAAAAGCACTAAAAAACAATAACTACCAATCAAACTTCGCCGATCATCTCAACTCCACAAAACACGACTACACAGACATAACATCTAACTTACAAATTCTTCATAAACAACACAGAAATAACCAACGCTACACAACCGAACAATACGAAATATATAGGCACTTCAAACTACACCCTACAGACATACTCAATACACAATTACATTACAACTCACACGCACTTTTTGACATCATAACTCCTAATACACACAAAATACACCCACACCACCAAAATATCCCACCCCCACCCTAACCTACGTAAACCTTGAGATCAGTTACGGTCTGAGTTGAAAAAGGGACACATCTCCCGAAACGGCCGTCCTCAACACAAAAAAGTAAGTGCTACTATAGGCAAGTTAAAACATTTTTTTAAAAAAGTTGTAAGTGATTACTAGTAGCTCACGCGAAGATGGAATCAACAAATGGTGACAAAAATTACATTTTATATTTTCTGCAAGACAGATGTTACTAAGTAGCAGTGTTACTAAATGTATGAAGGTTACAATGGAAATAAATATACTATTAGACAGTTAGCTAGAGAAGATATAGCTTTTGCTGATCCTTGATAAATTAAAATTAGATTTGCAATACATCTTTTTATATTTTTACCTTTCTATTATTTGTTTTATTTTTTCTTTGGATTATAATATTTGGATTCAACAAAAGGTAGTTTACAAACAATAAAATTAATGAATCTGTCCCTAATTTGAACTTGTAATTTAGTCCCAATAGAAGACTGTTCTCGATTGACATAAGCCATAGCAATATTGGTTCCTAATGAGGGAGAAGGACAGCCGCTGGTTACTTGTCCAACATGAGCATTTTTAAAAGTAATCGTTGCTCCTTGACGAGCTGGAGGTCCTCTTTCTTCACTCAGTAATCCTACACGTACTTTTTCAGGTTTGTTTTTTATTTCTGACAATATTTTATCAGCTCCAGGGAAATCTCTGTTCTGTCGGCGCCTTTTACCTTAAAAAAATAACAAGAAAACAGATCACATTAATCAATTGCGTTATTAAAGTCCTATTAAGATTATTTTATTCACTATCAAAACTCATTATTACAAACATTGTAAATTAAAAACAATCATATTATTATATTAGTTGATTCCATCTTAACGTAAGCAACTAGCTTTCACTAGAACACTTGTAAATGTTTTACAACTTGTATATAGCAAATAAAAGTAAGTGATATTATTATGTAATCTGATAAGAGTGAATTAACTATGCACACAAATAACTTGTAGATTACTAGAAGTAAGGTGATTTTTAAAATCAATTTTTGAGAAATTCTTTAGATTATATTTGGATTAAATATTTATAAAAAGAGTTTTACTTTAATATTGCATGGACACTAAATGTTAGAGGACACCTTATTACATATGAAGTCCATATAAAATCAAGTAAGCTTTACCTCTCTCATTTTGGCTTTGAATACCAAAACAACTTAAACTTTTGAGTAATACAAGGTGTACCACTGAGAAACGAAGAAGTTTTCATTTCTTCTTCTTCTTTAAGTGAAAGTAATGCTAAAAGCTCATATATAAACATAGGCCTGGAATTACAGTTTTAATGAGTTAAAGCTAGCAAAATATTCTGCCTGGATTTCAGTTTCCTGTTACAATGAAACTATGCTAAAATTTATGGGGTGTTAATTGAGACGTAAAGTATAGCAGATTCTTTGAGTTGACAAATTGAATAAAACAGGTCCCAGACCTGTAGTTACAGCAATGTTTAAGGTATCTGACAAAATAGAGAGACCTTGGTCTCCAAAATCATGAATTCTTACATTCGAAGCTTATTAACATTAATAATAAATACACAAAAACCTCTTAACCACAAACTTTCTTTAATTTACCCTAATGTACATTTCAGTTACAAAGTAACCATCCTCAGAGGGATAACATACAAAGACTATCCCTCTGAGGATGGTTACTTTGTAACTGAAATGTACATTAGGGTAAATTAAAGAAAGTTTGTGGTTAAGAGGTTTTTGTGTATTTATTATTAAATTCAACCACAGTATATTCCTAATAAATAGTAACTTATTAACATTGTTAGACAAATGTCAAATATATACAGTTTGTAAACAAAAATATTTAGGAAGATAATAATGTAAATAAAATAGGCCAATATAATCACAGATAAATTTGTAAAAAGTTAAATTTTAATCTACCACACTTTTTTCCACGATAAACCAGTGTGTTACACGATTCAGATTGTCAGTTCATTTTACATGGTATACACTAAATATGAGCCCATACACAGGCGCTTAAAAAAGGCTTTGCAGGTGGGCAGCTACAGTTAATAGAGGAGCAAGATGATGGTTCTAAAAATCAAGAAAGACTGTTTTCTCAGCAAGACTTAAACACAAATGATTGAATATTTTAAAAAAACTAAAATTGTTTAAACAATATTATCCAGTACTATTTTAACTCAGTGTATAAATTGGCTTAGGTTGGTTTCATTGTCAATAGCTTTTTCTTTTTTATATTGATTTTGTTTAGTGATATAATACAAATAATGTTTAATGTTCTTTGTTGTTTGTATCATGTTTTATGTATACTATGATACAATTTTTAAGCTAGAACAATTTTTATTCAAAATTAAATTTATATTGAGATTATTCATTGAATTATTTACCTATTGTCCAAGTTAGGCCTGCAGATACTGGAGTAGTTGTTTCATCAATATCATTACCATAAAGACAAAGGCCAGCTTCAAGTCTAAAATTTAAAAAAATATACTAAATTAATACAATATCAATGTGTATATGTGTTTTATGAAGTGTTTGATTCGTGAATTGAAGTATATGTATTTAATATAACTATAAACACTTGTACATATGTTATAGAATTACGGTCTGAGTTGACAATTGAACACATCTCCTTTCGGACCTGCTGTCCTTAACAATCTTAAAAGTAGATGCTACTATAGGCAAATGTAACATATATAAAAAAAAAACTGGCGTACTATAATAAGTTCCGCCCTGGCCGTCGAATGGTGAGTGACGACCCGTGAGGGCAAGAGGGGTAAGAATCAATGCTATTCTGCAAACATCGGTGTCCTTGGGATTCTGACCATCCTAACGTATTTGTAAATATGTAAACTAATGTGTATATAGGAAGTAAAATTGGTTGCGTCCTTGGACCTCCATAAACCATACGTGCTTCCTGGGTGGTGCTAAATGAATAATAATAATTTAAGTTATCTACTGAATTGCGAACAAATTTTTAAAAATAATTCTAGCTAATGAGAAAATAACATTGAATATAAAACAAACATGAGTTTATATTACGTAGATTTCAACACTTTATTGGTTATTAATCCTTGAGCACACAAGCAAAATTTTGTAACAGGAGTACACTCGTGGGGTATTGTCCACCCCAATTTTATATTGCTTATTTCACATAAAATATAATATTTTTTATTTCTTGTGCAATTTGATTAGAACTCCAAATAACCTTGTTTATTGTTTTGTTTTGTATTCATATGACTGAGTTAGGTCCTACAGTTTACTGTGTTTTTATTTCTAATTTGTATCTACAGTAATTGTTGTTTTTTTAACTTTTAGATGCAGCTTGTTACTGGGGAGAATTGGTGTTATGGCGATACCTACAGTAAGGTGGTCACCTCTAGAAACAATGAAAGTTATCTTGATCTGGCAGAGCTGAAAGGAGTAATTTTATCAGAGAACGAGAGTTAATTGGGCTGAGTCTTAGCTTAATGAAGATGTAGTTTATTAGCTCTCGCCACAGCCTCACAATATCTCAAACACATGAAATATTCAATTGACCTGCCCTATACATATAAGTAAAACTATTGTACTTGAAGTAGACTTTTGGGTATACTTGTAATATAATTCCTTGATCATTTTCTCTTGATATATATATATATATAAAGAACTAAGTCAAAATACAAATACAAGAATTATAAAAAGAGAAGAAGAAGAATTCTTTATAAAAATAAAGAATTATAATTCTTGTATTTGTATTTTGACTTAGTTATTTATATATATATATATATATATATATATATATATATATATATATATATATATATATATATATATATAATAGGAAATTTTATATTCTTTATATTCCAATGATATTTAAATAAAATTCTTAATGTACTTGTCTTTAATTTTGTTAGGAATATTGGTAAAAATTTTAGTAGATTCTTCTGGTTTTCCTAAAATCAAAACATTATTCTTGATTGAGGTGTTTTGGATTAATTTTATTATCAAAACTTTAAACTGTACTTTTCACCCAAACCTTGAGCTCGTCCTTGTACACTGTTAGCTCCACTCATGTTCTCAGAAAATAATTAATTATTTTTTTGTACACATGTATTATTTTAAATATTTTAATTCATAATTATTTTTTATACTAAAAATGATTATAAATAATGAATTGATATATAACTTTAAATATTTTAATGAATATTTAACTTCAATTATTAAATTATTAAGTAATTAATACTTAGTAATAACTTTTAACACTTATAGTATTATTATTTGTAATAACAATTATGAAATTATTAAAGTTGGTAATCAATGCAATTCAGATGCAATTAATTCGTACTCATTGAGTTCATCAGGACGCGAATCATTTAAAAGTTAGTCTTTATGCTAAGGTAGTGGTTTTTCTCTGTTTTGATAGTGTATGTGAGTTTTGGGGTGTATGGGAATCAGATGATTTAAAACTGTGTGTGTTTGTCGTTTATTTCTTTTGAAAGTGTGATAACGTCATAAACATTATATGATTATGTCTGAATATTTATCGTTTTGTGGAATGTGGTTTTGTTCAATGTGGTGTATGAATATTTTTACCAAAATGTTAGCTATGGGGGATCTTGTAGGTAGACCATCTTTTTGGGTGTGTGTAATTTACCAAATGTACTGTCCAGCACATGAGAAAAACCCCGCTGTAGAGAGAAGTCAAGCTGGGTTTTCAGTTTTGTGCATGCGATGTAGATGTACTCCTGACCTGCAAACAGGTCCTAAAGAAAGGGTGTACAAAATAAATTATATATGATCCTGTTTCTGGATTGTAATTTTCTGTGTTAGAAATCTGATGTTTTGATGTAAAATATTTTTCGGAATGACCTGCCTTGGGTCAGGGCTGTTCTCGTGTGCTGGCGACAGTATCAACGAAATTAACAACCTAACAAAATTAATTACATCACAAAATGACTATGTTATGATGAATAGTTAACCTATTTGTAACACAAAAGAATTAATATTGTTTTATTGATATTATTACCCACAGTTAATAGTTTTTGTGACTATTCATTTGAATACAATAAGTAAAGTATTGTAATACCTCAGAGTATCTCTCGCCCCTAATCCTGCGAGAAGAACTGGTACACTAGTCGACTGAAGAAGGTCTTGGGCAATAGCAATAGAGGCATGAGCAGGTATAGATAGTTCTACCCCATCTTCTCCTGTGTATCCACATCGGGTTATTCTACATCCCTCAATGCCACACACAGTTGTTTTTATAGTTTTCATAAAGTAAAAATTGCTTAGGTCAAAATCTACAAACGGTTGAAGTGCTTTCTGCATTTCAGGACCTTGTAATGCCAACAGAGCTCGTTCACTAGGCTCTCGGAATGTTATGTGTACATCTTTACCAGCAGCAAGGAACTGTTTCTGAAATTATTAAATTCCAAGCATAAATAAAGCAGTGTTAGATTGAAAGAAGAATGTAATGTATTTCTAAAAGTGTTGAATGAGTAGTAACCTGAGTTCCTAACATTAAGTTTTTATCATGATCTCTTCTTGATGCATTAGATACTACATAAAGATAACCTTCTGAGGTTTTGCTCACAATAAGATCATCCAGTATCCCTCCACTCGAGCTAGTAAACAGACTTAATGCACCACTGTCATCAGGTAATCCTAAAACATTGTCAATACACAATATTTATATAAACTATTATTTTAGTACAATTAATTTTATAACACAAACTCAGCAATTATAAATTTCCATGATTAAAAAAAAAATAAATAGTAGGTAGACAACTGAACTGCATTAATTTTACCACCTGGACCACTTGTGATATTCATCACTAATTCATTATATGTCAAACATCAAAAACGTTAAATTAATGAAGCAAAATTTTCTGGTGAAAAACCAATTTCGGTCATTATTGAAGAAGTAACTTAAAATATTCTTCTTTACGAAATAGTTTTATTTAAACATAAAGGTCTAAATGGGAAATGATGAATTGGTGCCACTTCATGCTGTCACTTCTTTGTTACGACAAAGCAGGTCAAACCTATCTGACCCCATCGGCATTACAGGATGAAGTGTTTGAAAGAATTTATAACAGTTTTGTTCTAAAAAAATGTTCATTCATTTGTACGTTTTATCCTCGTAGCCAAGTGCTAAACTACTTTTGGGTAAATCCATTTACATACACTTTTTGAAATTGTAACCCCAATACTCCTAAAAATTACACCTAAAATCTCTTTATAACCTAAAACAATCAAAAGACCAGTTACAATTAACAATATGATCATCGTGTTTTAGTACAAAACTAATTGTAAATATATGGTGTGTGTGGAGCTGAGTGTGTGTAAGGATAAAATACAGCCTAAAATATTGAAAATATAAAAAAACTGAACTAATGTAATTTACAGATCAAAATAACATACCGGTATTACTAATGGACTAAAAAACATAACTCAAGCCTAAACCAAAGTGGTATGGCTAACATACACACACACACACACACAAGCACACGCACGCGCACGCGCGCACGCACACACACACACACACACACACACATATATATATATATATATATATATATATATTCTTGATATTTAACATTATCCATTGTTTTTCCGTTGCACTGACTTTATGAAGTTAATATATTACTATGTGAGTAATTTTATCCACCATTAAGTGCAATAATTTTACCTTGAGTGATTCGACAATGGTCTACGACCGAAAGGTGCCTCATCACTCAAGGTAAAATTATTGCACTTAATGGTGGATAAAATTACTCACATAGTAATATATTAACTTCATATATATATATATATATATGTGTGTGTGTGTGTGTGTGTGTGTGTGTGTGGTTTTGCATACTATTTGTATGATTCCTGCTGGCATTTCTTTGTTAAGCTAAAGTAGGCCAAACCCGTCTAACCCCATTGACCTTGAAGGATGGACAATTTGGAAAAATTTATCACAGTTCTGTTCTACAAATATTTTTATCCTCCTGGCCAAGTGCCATTACTGTCTTTTGGGTAAATCCATTTACATATACTTTTTGAAATTGTAACCCCCAATACTCCTAAAAATTACACCTAATATCCCTTTCTAACCTTAAACAATCAAAAGTTACAGTTGACAATATGACCATCAAGTGTTTTAGTTCATAACAAATTGTAATTCTATGGTGGGGGGGATGTGTGTATTTTACATTTTCAATATTTTATCCTTACACACACCATATATTTACAATTACTTTTGAACTAACCCTTAATGGTCAAATTATTGTCAACTGCAACTTTTGATTGATTTAGGTTAGAAAGGTATATTATGTGTAATCGCGCACAACTGATGTGGAGAAAGTCCTAATGTCTAACTTAATACGTAGCAAACTAATGCGAGAAATCGGTTGTTTTCTGCTAAGCTAATATGTAGCAAACTAATGACTACCAACAGTTGTTTTATGCTAACCTAATGTGTAGCATACTAATGCGCGTGCAACGGTTGTTTCCTGCTAACCTGCCGGTAAAATGCTTCAGAAACTGATTTCGATCCATTAAAATTGTTTCATTGCAATATAAAATATATTAAATAATTTTAAAAAATACAACCAACTTAAAAAAAAACTTGTAATAACTTATATAATGTTTACTTACTAAAAAAAGAAATAATTTTCCAATAACGAAAACATAATTTATCATAAGCTTATTACCTACAAAAATGTACTTAAACTCATATTTACAATCTGTATGTGAAAAATATTATGACAAAACCTCTTATGTCGGGCTAATATAAATATATTTCAGGGTAATTGTTTTTACCTTAAGTAAATAAGTAGGCCTAAGCCTTAAATAAAATGAGTGTTATTTTATATGTATAAATATTTTTTTTAATGGTAAAAGAATTTCTTATGTAGGGCTAATATAAATATATTTCAGGGTAATTGTCTTTACCTTAAGTAAATAAGTAGGCCTTGAATAAAATGAGTTTTATTTTATATGTATGTATGCATATTTTTTTAATAGAAATCTACGTATTATTATCTGACTATATTTACACCTAATAATCAATACATTAGTTAGATGTAGCCTGCATTAGTTGGGACGGCCAAAACTGATGTTTTCATTCACCTAATGTGCATTCATTAGTTCAAGCAATTAGTCACTTGCAACCTAATGTTTGGCATCAGTTACTTTAAACTGAAGTATAGCGTGCGCAACAGTTTAGTAAAAACATCAACTTCGGCCATCCCTAATGTGTACCATATTGGGATTCCAATTTCAAAAAGTGTAAGGTAAATGGATTGAACTATTTAACCCAAAGTGGTAAATATCACTCGGCTAGTAGGATAAGCATACAAATGAATATTTGTAAAACGGAAGTGAAAAATTCTTCCAAACAGTATATTCCTGTAAGCCGATGGGGTCAGATAGGTTTGGCCTGCTTTAGCGTAACAAAGTTATAGGAGCAGGATTCATACAAAGAGTATGCAAATCCAATTCATCATTCCCCATTTGGACCTTTGAAGGATCGACATTTAAAATACAAATTTCGTTACAAATATATATTTCTTTCTTTCTAAAGTGTGAGTAGTTACTTTATGTTATTAAAATTAACTAAGATTTATAACAACTTTTCACACAAAAACAACATTTTTTTAAACTTATGTTAAATATATATTTTTTTGAATAATAAAATAAATGTTTACTTTACACGTTTATGTTATTTTAACAAATTTTGTGCAAAAATGTAAATAACAGTCTACAGAGTCATCTATTGGTAAGACGTGAAACTTCGTTCAAGTAAAACTTGCAGTTGAATACAGTATTATGGCTTGTTGACTCCAAAAAAACATGACGTGTAATGTTGTGACTTACGGATGACGTAACTGTGCTATAGTCATCAGAGTTTTGTCCGTATTAATACTAACATATTATTAGTTTCATTTATAGTATTTATTACAACATTTTTACCATCTGATGAACTAAAGTTTTTTTGTATAAATCAAAGCATTTAATTGCAAATATGCACTAATGCATCCAAGGGGCACGAGGTTCATGTGCTCCTTAGACAGTCAAAATGTTCACTATGGTATATAGAATTATATTACAGTACTTCAAAACAAGTAATATAAACAAAAAAATTTAAGGTAAATTCTGATGTTAAGAAAGAAAATTTTGTCATTGTTGGCTTATTACCAGTTTGTATATTTTATTTTTTACATTCATTTTTAACCCTACAGCATTATTTATGATATTTTGTGGTAACCATGGCAACAGTTTAATGTTTTACAATAAAGGTTTGACAACAAGCAGATGCGGGAAAAATTCTTGTAAGTCTGAGAAATTCATTTCTTGATATTGGAAAGTTGGCACAGTGCTAAAGTGTTCTAGACTTTAAACATGAAGATCCATAGTTCGAATCCGGATAGACCACAAATTTAAAAAAATTAATTATTGAATAAATATTTGAAAAACTTTATTAACATCAATTATCATCCACTATAGGTTTAAAAAAATATATTAAAACTTGATTGGATGAATAAAAACGTATTTTATTAACACACAATATCAAGAGCACAGTGGTACAATATATTAGAATAAAAATATTGAAAAGAATCCCAATATCACAAAAATAATAAAAAATAACAAATAAAACAAGTTACTTAAGTTTAAACCCTTATGTACATTTCGATGATCATGTCATCATCATCAGACGGTCTTGTTACAAAATACAATCTAGCACAGAAGAAGTTACAAACTAGAATGTAGTTGATTCTAGTTTGTAACTTCTTGTGTGCTAGATTGTATTTTGTAACAAGACCCTCTGATGATGATGACATGATCATCGAAATGTACATAAGGGTTTAATCTTAAGTAACTTGTTGTATTTGTTATTTTTGATTATTTTTGTGGTATTGGGGTTCTTTTCAATATTTTTATTATTTTATTAACAATTGAAAATTTTTACAATATATATATATATATATATATATATATATATATATATATATATATATATATATATATATATATATCAGGAGAGTGTGAGCTAATAGAAGGAATTTAATAAATGGATAGGAGATGATTATGTACAACATTTAATTATATTAAGGCCAATCATGGGGTTTGTTGACATCCAGGGCAAGATGTGGTCAAGCGCCCCATCCCCAAAAAGTTGGTCAAATATTTTATTTTCAAACTCATTTGCAACACTAAACTCTATCAATTCTATTTTAAAATAAAAATAAATATATTAATCACTTAAACAATGGTTTATGACTATCCGAACTTTATATTTAGTAAATTTGTTAAAACTTACTGAGACAGAACGCTTTCGATCGCTATGTGCCAATCTTCATCAGTGTCTTCTGCTTGGAGATGTTAATTAGTTTTCTATTAATTAGTTCTAGTATTAGTTTTCTTAACTGCTAATTAGTTTTCTATTAAAACAATTGTACTTATACACTTGTCTATAATAGCACCTACTATTTGGATCACTGAAGATGGCCGTTTAGGGAGATGTGTCTAATTCTCAACTCAGACTGTAACTCAAGGTCTGAGTTAAGAAAGGGACACATCTTCCTAAACGGCCATCTTCAATAATTTCTTGTGGTTTGCAAAATGAAATCATTTGTACATGCTGTTTGTAAAATGTTTGTGTGCCCTGTGTATTTCAATATCTAAAAGATCAGTTTAAGCTGCAACAAAATATGATTCAAGTCTACCGCTAAAGTGTCCAGTTCTAAAAGAATTTTACTGGTATCTAGAGTGATCTTATCAACCTTTTCGTCTCTCTGTTGGTTAAATGATTTATTAATTTCCATTGCATTGTCATACCATCTCATCAGTTTCAAATTACTTGTTATAAAATTTATTTTATTTTACATATCATCACAGAAATGTTTGGAGTAATTATTGAAATGAACATCATATGGTCTTTTCGTATATGTTCTATAAAGTTTGTTTGTTTTTTCCACTTTTGATAACAGTTCGTCATTCATCCACAGACTTGTTGAAAGCACTTTCTAAATTCCTTATATTTGCATACAGTAAATTTATATTTGCTACATTTATTTATTGACAAAAATGTAATTAATTCATTTATGAAAATCATATTATAAATTTACATTATAAATTATGGATACTTACTTAAATTAGACTTTTCTTTTTAGCCTGGGAGGCTGAAGAAGTCATAAGATGAAAACGTTTCCTCCAAGTGTAAGTTAACAATTTAACAACCTTCAGTTAACAAAACGTCTGGTCGCAAGTAATAGCAAAAGTGTAATAAGTGGTTAACAACCAGCTCGTCAAGAACAGCAACAAACTTTCAATATTGATATTAATTATTTGGTCCCCATTTGATTTCCTAGAAAAAAATTTGACATTCCTGCACCAGGTGGAGGAATATTGAATATCTCTGCATTTGTCCTTCAGCCGGGTAAAAAATTACTCTTGATGTAAACTTTGTTATTGGGAACCTCCTGGTAATGTCCTTTGTTGTAAGATGCTTCATCTTGTGGAACCTCGCCAGACATGTGTTCCTGGCGATTCTGCTTCTCAACTGTATGGTATGTCATGCCTTGCAGATGGTCCTGTAGACGGTCATAGAGTGTGCAGTTGTGACATCACTCAGCACCTGTGTCCTTTCAGCTGATGTCACCAACACTCCACTCACTTACACATGTTTTTTGAGAGTATTACACCAGGTTCTTATATTTCTCATATAAATTAACTACCTCACTCATCAGCATAGCATTTTTCAAATACAATTCTTCTTTATCGTTTTAAAGGTTAGATAAAAGTTTCTTGACATGTTTTATTATGGTGAGAGGAGGCGTTAAGTTTATCTGAAAAACTGTTCAGATTTAGTGAGCTTGTTCAAGTCATTTTTAAAACACTTGAGCACTTTAAACGTTACAATTTTGAAATCCTCCATTACATTTATAATTAAGCAATATTTATTCCAGAATGAGCATTACTTAGGTATTTTCGTGCCTTCTTTATCATTCTTTATGCACAAAAAATTAATGTAATTCTCAGAATCAGAGTGCCTGATTTCAATCTGTCTATTACATTCTGATTTTCAGATGGATTTAAGTATGACATACTTAAAAAGTACCAAATTAATTAAACTGACCTATGTTCAAGACAAAACACGCACATAATAAGCTGACTTGATAGAGCGAATTGAGGAAGCTCTTATTGGCTGCTATCGCCTCGCCTGAGGTACTTAGTTGGTTTATATGTATATGACCTTTATATATATATATATATATATGACGTATGCATATAATACTCTTTTTTTTAAATACACTTACTTATACTTTTTTATATAATGACAAAGAAATTAAATTTGTAATAGTGCTTTTTTGGAAATAGCAGTTTATATGATAATAAATTCAGTTGATCAATTTTGTTAAACATATGTTCATAATTTTGTCACAGGTAAATTAATTATCTTTATCATATATTTAATTAACAAGGCAAAATAATTTGTAACAACCATTTTGCTAAATCTAACCTTCAATATCTGTTGTGCAGATAGTTTCAAAGAAGCTAATTTTATCCTTGCCGCTAACTTCTGTCTGCAGCATATGGGAGACATCAAAAAGTGAACAGTGTGATCTAGTATGCCTATGAGAAGCTGCAATTCCATCTGTACCATATTGTATGGGAAGCTGAAAACCTGCAAAGTTTACCATTTTTCCCTTATGAGCCGTATGAAGGTCATAGAGGCTTGTTTGCTGGCCAGAGCTTTCTCGAATTATTAGCTCTGAAATCAACATAGTGCAAAAAACATAAATGAAAATTTAAACCTTTTTATAATATGGTTTGTTATAATATAATAAACTTTAATTATAATACATATTATATAAATTTTGCATTAGTAATTTTATCTTTACTAATACAAACACGTGTGATATGGTCTGAGTTGGCAATGGAAACTCAGAAATGACTTCATTTAGTCACACCATAAGAGGTACTATAGGCAAGTGTATAGATTTGTAAATGTTTCAAAATCTAGTGCAAACTAGTTGCTTAAGTCAAAGATGGGTTCTTTTTTTGAAGTGATAACTTCTATACATACGGTGAACAAAACATGAGATTAAATCATTCCTTTCATGCTATGCTATTTCTAAAACACATACCTTACATCAAATACAGATGGTATAAATTATACATCGTATAATATGCAATGCAAACACTATTATGTATTGTTGCATAACTTAATATTTGTCAATTATTACGTTAAAGCGGATATTATTGTAACTTACATGTTAACTTTTCTTAGCATGAAATATTTTATTTTGAACTTAAAATTTGAAGTTTGCCATTATGGTTAGTTTTACTGTACTAAGCATTGTAAGGAATGATATCGGGATTAATTCGTAGAACAACAATATATTCACAAGATATTTTAATCAGTTTCATTCAGAAATATTTATTTTGTACTTCAGTTACCATACACCTATTATATCATATATTTTTTAGTACAGTTTTCTGCCATTTCTAACAATTCAATAATCTCCTCTGTTTACGCATTTCGGAGTAACTCCATTTTCAAAACTTAAATCGTACTCTTTATCCAATCTTTTTCCGCTTTTTTAATCCCATAACTGGAAGCAAAACGATTTTCTCTATTCTTGATTCTTGCATATAAAGGAATCACGTTATTTATTATATATTGTTTGTTGAACCATTATGTAATTTCCTAATATCAAACTCTAGTCTTTTAACTATCATCGTCCGCCAGACTAAGTTGAAATTATAAATATACCCATCTTCATTTCTGTTAGGAATATTTCTATATGTTTGAGTACAGTTTTCTATCATTTCTAATGATTCAATATTCTCTTCTGTTGATGTGTTTCGGAGTAACTATTTAAATTTTGAAACTGGAGTTACTCCAAAACTTGTCAACAGAGGAGAATATTATTATACTTTTTTATATTACTTGGGACCAGACTTTTTGTTAACTAAAGGTTGTTAAACTGTTAACTTACACTTGGAGGAAACGTTTTCGTCTTACCACTTCTTCAGCCTCCAAACTTACAAAAACGTTTCCTCCAAGTGTAAGCTAACTGTTTAACAACCTTTAGTTAACAAAAAGTCTGGTCCCAAGTAATATTAAAAGAGTAATAAATAATTAACAACCAGCTCGTCATGAACAGTAACAAGATTTTGAAAATATTGAATCGTTAGGAATGGTATTGAATCGTTGAAACGATAAGGAAGAATTGCATTTGAAAACTCCTGTGCTGTTGAGAATATTCCCAACAGAAATGAAGATGAGTATATTTATAATTTCTATTGTATCATTCTTAGCAAGCGCCCTTTCGTGTAAGTTATTTGTGTGGAGTTCCTCGTGCATTTATTTACATTACAAAAGATTTTGTGGAGTTAAATTATTACTGTTTTTGTTATTATTATTTTTGTATTATATGTCTTTTTAGTGCCTAGGTTTTACATTTTACTGTTGTTCTATTTGAAGAGGAGAGAATTCGTAAAATGGTATGTGGTGTCAAAAAAGAAGAAAATCAATAAATACTTTCTACTGGAAATTTTCTTAGACAGCTCTTTGATGATTCCGATGAAAAAGAGTCTCTGCCAGATGATGAACCTGATGAAGAAGTTAATAAAATTGTAAATGGAACAAATGAAGACATAATAGGTGAATCTGAAAATGACCAATTTGTTGAAATTTTGTCAGATTTGACATTATAGAGAAAATCCAGCTAAAAATCGGCCAGAAAGCTGTTACCTTACAGTTTTTCAATAAAAAGGAAGCTTTTTTTAATAAAAAACGAAAAATGCTGAGGTACACTGACCCAGAAAGGCAAGGGGAAACAGCAAAAACAACATAATTCTCATGAGAATAGGTCATGTTCACGCCACACTAGTGATGACTAGTAAACTTGGAAATGAACAATTATGATTTGGTTTTTCAACAAAGACTATAAGATTCTGCTAGAACCTGTAGTGTTATAAAGCCAATATTTTTTTTCATCCACTAATTTTTAGGGCTATATATAATAATAAAAATATTCCTTATTTTCACTAAATATTATAATTAATTTCATATTCTTATATGTAGGGCCTACCATCATGATAAAATATTTTTTACTTTTAGACATTGAATTACTTTATTATAGAAAAATAACCCTCAAACTCCTCTTCTATAATGAAAACAGCAGTCTAGTATATATTGCTTACACGTTTTAACAATTCAAAATATTTTTAGAAGTATGATGTTTAGAAAATTAAAATTGTACAATAATGACATCTAAAATTATTTACAATGCATTTGTATAGTATTTAATTATGAAGACACCGAAATATAAAATCGTAAACAGTTTAAATTGTAAAGGGCATTTGTGCGGAATAAACCTCCGCAAGCCCCCTCTCCCGTTTAAATCTCTATGCGTCCTCTAGAAGGTTAATTCAGATTAGGCATTAGTATAAAATGATAAATTTTACTAAATTTTTGTAATTTGTAATAAAATAAATTCAAAAATTTTGTCCCTTTACTTTCTGAATAGTTTTCATCTTTTTTTCAACACACGCAACGAATTTATCACTTGTGTCGGCTCTACCCTAAGTGTCATACATAATTTTTTGGAAAAAAATTACCTAAATCCTGTTCATACCTTATAAAAAAAAATACTACAGTAAAGTATTAAAACGATTTAAAAAAAGATAGTTTCCAACACTCTTGAAAGATGTAATTTTAAATCAATACGTAGTAGGAATTCATAAATAGGTAATATGTTATACTTTAAAACTTTCACTTTTAAAAAATTGTAATTTTTACTTTGGTTTATTTTTTACATGAAAGTTCCTTATTAAACTCTAAAATTTGAAGTATGTGTGTTTGAAGGCTTTTAATTAGAGATCCATGTCATATATTGGAACGGTAAATACATAGCTGTTTTATTGTTTAATACTGATACTGAAAATGATTTTGTGTAACTTGCTGAGATTGTCTAATTAACAATTGCATAAGCTAAATAAGTGAAGCTCAATAGTTAATTTATTCAAGATAGATAAATGTAGGTGAGAAACAGGAAGTATTATTATTGTGAAAGGCAATATTCATTAATTAAACTCCAAAAATGTGTGCATAGTAGGCCTATATATAAAATTGAATTGGTTTTAGCTTCTGTATAATTTTTGTGTGTCAAAATATGTATATAAATTACATAAATCAAAATCAGAAAATATAAAGATAGAATTACTTTACATTCTTTGAAAAAAAATTATTTTGCTTTAGTAATTTCATAACAAAATCAACAATCACCTACACATTTAATTTATACTTGTGTTGTAATCTTTAGCTATGTGTTACTTTAATAAAAAAATTACTTTCCATTTCAAGATTGGAATCAATATTACCTCCTGCAATGAATTAGGTTAAAGATTAAAGATTAGTGTTATAATAAAACTGCCGCAAAGGAAATAATCTTAATGCCAATGACCACAAAATGGTTATTTGATGAAAATTACTCATAACAGTTCTTTAAATAATTTTTTAAAATGTACATTAAAAAAAAAATTAATTGGAATATATGGTAATAAATGTTTATAAGTTAAAAGCACAGAAACACATAGACAGTTCATATACCATATTTTCCTTATTAGCCCTTTAAAAATCAATAATAATTAACTTTAATAATAAAGCATGTGACAATAACACAAAAAATAAATTGAGAAACTAAATTTACGTAGATAAAAATTTATTAAAATAATGACTTTGCTGCTTCTGCATCCAAAGTTGTACTTGGTTTAACAGCAACCAAGAGTTGTACTCTTTAGATTTAACAGCAACACAAATAAACTAGCTGAGAATAGAAGTAATAAATAATAGCAAAATACTAATATTTACCCAGATATTACCACCAGAAATGCAGAAAATGATAAACACAACACATAAATAACTTAAAAGTCTTAGTCATACATGATTAATGAAATGAATATCTCTTTCTAATTTGACTAAGAATATCTGTAAGCATTTATTTTTTTATATTTAAATTTGTGAATATTTATCACTTTTTAGTTATAAATTTAAAGCTTGTAAATTAAAAAAAAGTTTTAAGATCAGGTCTAAAAAAAATCAAATATATTTCAGGTCTAAATTATCTTAAAATACAATTAACTATACATGTTTGTCAAAAATAGGAGAACAATTTAGAAAAGAAGAATGTTATTTTCATACATACATAGCTTAGATAAGTAAGGTGGTACTTTGGAAGATATTTATATAATTGAAAAAAGAAACCTGTTTAGGTCTTAAAGAAACAGAACATAGTTTGTACAAATACATGTTAGAGCATTAACATTTCAGAAAAAGCCCAAGAATAAGCAAGATCTATCATAAAAGACTTTTAAAGATAGCGGATACAAAATGGATAAAAGAGAAAAAGATTTGTTTAACAATTAAGAAAAGATTATTCCACTAAAATTAATAAGAACATGTAGTTTAATAGTTAGCTTACAGTTAAAAATTAATTCATGGATTTTGTGTCTATGACCTTTGGTGAATAATCGTAGGTATAAATTGACTTTATAAGTATTAGAATTTGGAGAAGCTTAAAATTGAAGTAAGTTTTTTTTTTAACTTCTGAGGTAAAATATTTTTAACTGTCCCACGCAATTATCATCATAGACAAGAAACTTCGTGTAAGTCATTCCATGACAGTTTTCAATTTAATACATTCATTATTTTAATATGAAAAGGTGTCATTACACCATTAACTGATATTTTTGCTTGTTACAGACTACATCAGTGCATTGTTCAGGCTTGAACAAGATTGAACAATGCCTTTAAGTAGTAAACAATGTGCTGCTCTGATGCAAAACTCTTCTGCTCAAGTTATATTGTGATTTTAATCAAGTATTTTAATTATTAAAATAGTGAACTACTAAAAAAACCTGAAAGTAAGCAATAAAATAATAAGTTGTGTTAACTGAAACCAATATAAAACATTTCAGGATAAATATTAACACTTTTAAACATTGCCAGTTACATGAAGAATAATAGTATTCAAGAGTTAACCATTTTTAACAGAAAAAAACATTAAACATATCTGAAAATTAGAATTGGTGTTAAGTTGGATGTTTGTTATAATGAGAGGCAAATTCCCTAATGTCATTTAAAACAAAAATACTTGGAATAGAATTGTTACAATGCTCTGGCTTTGGAATGTTTAACTAGTTAGGTTATTAAATTATTTAGACGGATTTTTATAAACTAGTTAAATAGGTTACCTACCTTGAAAATATGTCTAAAAGTTATTCACTAACTTATAGAATAATTATAAAGCAGTATATTCTATAAAGTTTAATGAAATAAAATAAAGTTATTGCTATAAATGGAATAAAATATGTCATTATGGCTTAGGTATGAAAGTAACTTATTTTCTTTTAAGTGATTTTTACAGTAATTATATAAAAATATAATTAAATAATTCATAACTAAGTGAATAGTCAAGGGCTTACTTGCTGACACGTTTCAAAACCATCCTCTACTCTCAAGTATTCACTTATTTATAAATTATTTAATTATATTTTAGTCAGTAAATTCAAGATGACAACAATCAACTTTAATTATATAAAATTGCACATTCCAGCATACATAGGAGTATATTCTTTTATAAACAGATTTTGTTGACTTTCATGAAATGAATGTTTGAATATGAATTGTTCATATAGAAATTTTAAAAAACTTAAAATGAAATATTAAATGTATCATATTTATTACAATTTGGAAATATTTTTAGTTTTAGTGAAATATTAAAACTTACTAAATAAAGCTAAAATGTCTGAAAGATTGTTTAATAAAATTAATTTATACGATCAATTACCATATAAATTACTTACAATAATTAGATACTAAATAAAGAAGTAAATAACTTTAAGGAAAGTTTTGTGTTGAAAACATTAAAATTATAAAAATGGTTGACTTAATATAGCACTAACTTTGTATATTTCTTGGAAGCAATTTATGACAGTGAGAAACATCTTCACACACCCTTTTAAATACATTCAACATTGTAAAGTCTAGGCTACTACTAAACTTCTAAATCAGAAATAGGAATAAGTAATTCTGTTTGATGGGTCATTAGTACAAATATTTAACATTTAAATTAAATGATAAAGATGACCCTTAGAGGTCTTATTTTGATAATTAGTGCCTGTTTGAAAGCTTGTTTAAAGTGAAGTTTATGCTGTCTAAACATTAATATTACAAATGGAAATATTTTCATGTAGAAAAGAAATAGCATTAGTTTTGTTTATAATGATAATTGCTACAGGTGTTTTAAAAATTGTGTCTTTTCAAACAATTACATAGAACATCTATTTAAATCTAATGTGATTAGTATTTGGAATAAATGTTTTAATACTAATACAGTGGCAGTGAATTTTTTATAGTGAATAGTGCCACTAATTTTTTATAGTGGCAGTTATAGTGAATATTTTATTCAATATAAATGTAATTTTATAATGGATTAACTTTTTAGGAAGGTAAATTCTTATTCAACATTTATTCCTTTCTAATGTAAGTTCTATTAATATCTTTAAAAATGTTGATGCCAATAGATTTTATGGTGATTATAAGCAGTTGTAAAAAAAACAATTTTTATCTTAACGATGACAATGAATAATGTTAATATTTCTAATGTTAATAATATTGTGTTGATAATTCTTAGAACAGTTTTATTTCTACATATGTTATTATGCTATACGTACTTTTCTAATTCATCCTTAACAATTTGGAATTTAAGTATAATTGATAAGGGATTAGCTGAATAAATAATTTAATGTTATCACTGGATTTCTTGAACAAAATAGTGGCCTCACAGCTAAATGGATTATTTTTCTCTAGTGTTTATTGATATTTGTTGATTCCATCTTCACCTGAGCTACTAGTTATCACTAAACACTTTTAAATGTTTATAAACTTGCCTGTAGTAGCACTTACTTTGTTTGTTGAGGACGGCTGTTTCGGAAGATGTGTCCCATTGTCAACTCAGACCGTAACTCCTGAGTTGACAATGGGACACATCTCCCGAAACGGCCGTCCTCAACAAACAAAGTAAGTGCTACTATAGGCAAGTTTATAAACATTTAAAAGCGCTAAGTGTTTATTGCATTACTAAGTCCAAATTTAAAAGGATTTCCTAAAATCTTTTCTTCACTGATTGTGTTTGTCTTTTAAAATTTAAAACAGTTTAAATTAATAATTAAACTATACTTATTACACTTTTGCTATTACTTGCGGCCAGACTTTTTGTTAAATAAAGTTGTAAAATTGTTAACTTACACTTGGAGGAAACGTTTTAGATAACAAAAAGTCTGGTCGCAAGTAATAGCAAAAGTGTAATAAATAATTTACAACCAGCTCGTCAAAAATAGCAACAAGATTTCGATATTTAATTAAACTTTATCTGACACCACTAAAACACTTCTGGTTTTAACATAATTAATTCCTATCAATAAGTCATTCCTGACCTTGGAACATTTTTAATTAAGTCATTTTCATTAAGAAACAAAACTGTTTCTCTTCTTTTACTATTGTCTCTAATATTGTTGTAGAAAAATTTGAGGCAAGGCTCATTTTTTTATCAGCTTGTGTAGAATGAAGATGTTTCTAGGAGTTGTTACCAAATGCCGACAAATAGTATCTCAAGTAGGATAAAATCTTTACTGACTTTGTCGGTAAGTTAAATATTTTTAAGTATAATCAAAGTTAACATTTGCTAGTTAGTTTAGTGCTCAAAATTCTTAAAACTAGATTTTTTAAAATGATTAGGAACATAAAAATTTTAAAACTTGCAGTTTTTGTGTGGTACATCTTCAAGATGTATAAATTATACATCTTGTATATGATGTATAATGTACATCAAGTTCTTATAATTTATACTTTTGGTATCTCTTGGCAATAAATCACTGCTTACTGATATTTTTCAGCAGACAAGTTTCACACTAGGTCAGTGAATTGTTCAATGCTGAGAGTCTTGGACAAGACTGTTGCACAGGTGTGTTGTGTTTGTGTGAGTCTGTGATGTATTGGTGTTCTGTGGTGTGTTATTGTTCATAGGATAGTTGTTAATTATGCGTTCAAATAAAGTATTTGGTTGTGAGTGTGTTTTGTCTTTTAGAATGTGTTACAGATGGTGTTTGTATATCTCATAGTTTTCTGTTGTTTAGTTTGCTGCTTTTTTTTGATGTAGTGAAAATATTTTTAGATTAGTTACTATATTTGTGTCTGTGGGTAGTGCTTTCTGTATGTGTATGTTGACGTTTGATTTGGGTTGTGTGTTTTTTATGTCTTTTATGTGTTCTTTGTATTGTGTGGTAAAGTTTTATCCTGTTTGACCTAGTAGAAGTTGGGGCAGTCGTTGCATGTGATCTTGTATACTCCTGCTCTATTGTGTTTGTTCCAGTGAGTTTTTAATTCTATTGGATATTTTAAATGCTATTTGTATCTAAGTATGCGGAATGAGGAAGCTATTTTTAATTCTTCAATACTTCTATATTAAACTTTTTATTCTTCTGACGAAGGCACTATCAAACCACTCAACCATGTAAGAAAGAAACAAATGTAAAACACCAAATCCCAAAGAAGAAGCTTATAAAATGTTAAACAAGATATTTGATATAAGAAGAGGGATTTGTCATTAGAAATTGTAATTCATGTATAGAATTATTTAGGAAAAGGAAAAGTTATTAGATACGTGAAGTATAAAATTATATAATTTTTGTTATAGCTTTGCATTGAATTTAGAGCCTGTGTGTATTTTTTGTATTTTTGTTGAGAACTACGTTCTGTTTAACTAATGTAATATTTATTACAGTCTATAAATTTTATTGTGTAAATACCTGGTATAGTTCCTGATACGTAGCTGGGCATCACACTCTTCCACCACCAGCAGACACGACAGGCTGAGCTCTCATGTAGTAACTCCAGCTTAGTCAGTTTTACTGTACAAGTGTAGGTTGATCCAACCTAACTATGGGGTCCCCTACATGCCAAGGTATGTGACGTCCATTACATTTGCAGTTTCTGTTCTCTTGTACCAGCCTTTTTGGTGTATTTTTGAGGTCTTATTTGTATAATGTAGAAATATGTTATTTGAGTGTGGTGAAAATAGTTCAAAAGTGTTATGCTTGGATCGTTGAACAAAATCATTGAAATAAGAAAGAAAAAAACCTGATTAAAGATAAATTAGAAATTATTCTCAACAATCTATGTGAATATTCTTTCAAAACTGGTAAAAAAAAAAAATTACTAATTCAATACAGCTTGAAAAGTAATGATTTACAATTTTTGCATTAACACTTTCAATGCAAAATAACAGTCTAACCCTCTGTAAACTAAGAGTGTTTATATTTTTTTGTTTTAAAAGTTTTTTTTTTAAACAAAAATTAAGAGGTTTTTAAATCCAAAATACTTCAACTTTCTAAATCCACATTTCTGTGATCTTGTAGTTTGAATGGATTTATGTTATGACTATAATTAAATGATACTTAACTAAATAATTACATAAGGGCTTACTTGCTGACGTGTTTCGAAACAATCATTCCTTTTATAAAGCATAGCCTCTACTTTGACGATTGTTTTGAATCGCGACAGTTGGTAAGCCCTTATGTATTCACTTAGTTTAGTATCATTAAATTATAGTTTAATCAGTAAATTCTAGATGATTAGAACAAGCAATTTTTTTATGTTATGATTTGTGATTGTTTTAATATATTTTTTTTGGACAAAGTGCAAAATTACCTTTCTGAATAGCTTATGTAGAAGCAGGGGCAAAAAGTACTAGTTAATTTATAAACACCAGTTTTCATAAATAGCAATGTTATAGTTTGATAAAAGACCATTGAGGTACATGTAGAAAAAATAAAGTTGATACACAATGTTTATCATCAAAATCAATTTAATAATTGTTAACTTTTTGAGAATTATAATTATTAAATTACAAATAATTCACCTCCCTAAAGCAATGAGATATGCGTTGTCTACATAATTACTATTTCAGATAAAACTTAAAATATGAGTATATGTGTTTTAAATCTCTTTAAAGAAAATAATTTTATACAAAAACACTGTCCATATTACTGAAAAAGGAACCTTACATAACATTCTAATTTTAATTAACAATTTAAGTGCAGTCCTTATATTTATAGTTCATTTATTGTACAAGTTTTTAAATATATGTTTATTAATTTAATTAAAACAATACACAAAAGGTTTTAATCTTGCTCTAACCTATTTTGGTAATAATACATTTATTTATACACAGATAATTTTGGTAACTAGATCCTGTTGTAATGACAGGTAATAGATACTATGTAATTACATCAGAAAAAAATATATAATAATTTTATTTTTTTTTACATCTTGACACAAATGTATGAAAAACACTTGAAATAAAACATTTGTATCTAAAAAATAAAATACTTGATTAATGATATTCAATAGCTAACATGTAAACAATGTTCTTTATTATAATTGAAATTAACTCAAACAGTTCAAAATAGTTTTCTTTAATTATTATTATTAATGTTATTCTGTTTACTTTGGTGGAGCAGGAGCTGGCGGGTTTGCTGGAGCTGGAGCTGGCTGTACTGCTACTGGCTGTACTGCTATTGGCTGCGATGCCATTGGATAAGGATTCTGAGCTTCTGTTTTTTCAGGCATAAACTTGGCTAAAAAAGATATTTACAGTTAATTTATTTATATGTGGTACATTTTTATATTCATTTCAGACAATATTTATGGTTTATGAAAAATATATACTTTGTAATAAATAAAGTAATAAAATGGTGGTCATAAAGAAGATGAAGGTAATAATTAAAACTGATAATTCTAATAATAAAACTAATAATTCTAATAAGTAAGAGACTCGAGTGACACATCCCTTATTATTAAAGTATGGTATTTGGTGGTATATTTTAGTTGTAAATAACGTATAAGCCTTCTAAATTTAAACATTATTATTTAAATCAAATTTAATTTTGTAGAATTTTACAAAGTAAAAGCTAATTTAAAGAAATCAGATATAAATTTAATGACTTTTCTAACTATATTTCAAGAAAACTGTAAGAGTTTTATTCGATTTTCTGGGTCATGTGGTACAAAACAAACAGTAAATTAGTGTGTTATTCAGTTTTTAAAATATTACTTTTGAATAATAAATAGAAATTGCTGTAAATAAATGTGTATAGTGAATTAAATAAAATATGAGATTGTAATTTATCAGCTGATTATTTGCTGTTACTGCATTCTGTGATAGAAAGATTGTTAAGATAACTCTAGTCATTAGGAATGTTTTGAACTCCCTCTTATTGATCAGCATTTTATGAGGAAAATATTGTACTTATGTTAAATAAAGTGTAGCTCAATTTCAATGAAACATAAAAAGTTGGGTTATAGGAATAAAAAAAATTATCTTTTAAATCTAACATAATTAGATTTATATATAATATAATACATAATTAATTTTATGTAATATAAATCCAACCCTCAATAAATATAATTAGGTGAGTGGTCAACTCCTCAAAATATCGTTCTTACCTATAAGTAAATTCAGTAACACAATGTTTGTTGCAAGCACCCTTACAACGTTTCAAAAATAAATACTTTGATTGGAGTGAGAAAACATATAAATATGGAGGGAATAAAACTGCTAAATCTTTGATCCATAGTATTTAATGGAATCTTCACTTCAACTCATGATATCTTTGCTTGTTCTTAGTATTTCTGTTTTCAATTTGGAGTAATAAACTATGAGCAATTCCATAAGATCTGTCTGAAGCCTTTATATTAATCCAAAAAAAATTTAAATTTTTTATAAAAATGTTTTCCAATACTTTACATTTTTTCAAACTACGAATTTGTATTACAAATTATTGAATTTCTAATTTTAACCAATGCCTTATTAAAGTTAAATAATTATTGACGTTTTTTTATAAAGTTTAGTATCTGAAATACAATGACTGAAAATTTACAAAATTTATACACAATATGAGCAGTACACAACCTTATACTCAACTAAAGTAACCGAAAAGTTGCATGACAAAGATAGTTGAGGGAAATTTCTAGATTTAACCGAGTTTTTTTATAGTTTTAGACTGTAACATTTAAAGAACAAGGATATTTTTTCAAAAAACTCCAAGATAATTTGGTAGTAGCAACATTATTGGTTTTTTCTGTTTAATGTAGCTCAAATGGCATTTTATAACTCTGTAACTCATTATCCAATTAAGATATAAAACCATTTTAAAATTGTTTTGTTCTTTACTAAGAAAATAGTTTAATGAAAAAAGCTTAGAGAATTTTCTTGGAATTATAGCAAAAGTTTTCGTAGCTAATAATAAAAGTTATAACTTGAATGTCTTCCATGCAACTGACTGAGGATTCATGATTTGATTTTGAACATGTTGAAACAAGATGTTTGAACTAGTCTAAGCAATAAAGCGCTGATATTAATTACGACTCTTAGAAGTGGGAGTGATACTAAGGTCGATACTAAGGTGATACTGGGTGTAACCAGGTTGATGGTTGGCGGGGGTTTGACCGGGGGGGGGGGTCAGAGAGAAGAATCTTCCTGGGGAGATTTTGAACATTATTATCTCTAGAAATAATATTGTATGCTGTTTTGGTACTTAGAATTAAACAATTGTTGGGTTCTCGGGAAGCTGTTTTGCTAATAACCTTGTGATGTTTTATAGGTTAACATTATTTGCTAAAATTGTTTGGTTTGGGGGGGGACGTGCCCTCACCTGGCTATGCCACTGGTGATACTACATCCAGTTTCTTTTCAATTGGAAAAGTAAAACACTATATTCAACTATGAACAAATTAATTTGTTGCACAAAATAAACCAGTAAGTCTTCTGATTGTTGGTACTACCTACAACTTGAGATACAAAAAAAATTAAAAGTTGATAGATATTGCAATATACCCAGATGTGTTGTAAACATAGTAACATTTTATTTGGTAATTTAAAAAAAATAATACTTTGATAGATAAATTACCTCCTTCTTAACCATCTTAAAACAACATATTTTAAGATGTGTGTGGCAAAACAACAAGTGAAAGTAATCGACTCTGGATGTAATTATCTCTAATCACGTAACAGAATATAGTTGGATTCGCAAGATGATAGATTTTATCAAAATTATTTTGAAAGAAACGCTGCAATATTTAAAAATATTATCAAGTATTTTCAAACAGTATGAAAATATTTTTATTACGTGAAAGAAAAGATTCCTGTGAAATGACGTTTATTCAAGTACAGAGTCTGAACTAAATTTTTATGAGATACTTTGTTCTATCGCGGCAAAATACTCAAAATAATAGTATTGAAAACACAAATTACACTTTTGCTATTACTTGCGACCTGACATTTGTTAACTAAAAGTTGTTAATTGTTAACTTACACTTGGAGGAAACGTTTTAGTCTTACGACTTCTTCAGCCTCGTATTTTTGCCGCTAGGAATGCTGCTGTTGTGCTTCCTTGGTACAATTTTTTTTGAAAGTTAAAAGTGATGTGATTGAAAAGTATGTGTGATCTGTGCCGTGTTTGTTGATTTAAAATGTCATTTTCATGTGTGTTGCTATGTCTATATATTTCAAACTGTTCTAGTGTGTTTAATTTATGGCCTTTGTTGCATGTGTGGAGGATGCTCATGTTATTTTCCATACTTTTTTATAAGTGTTTAGTGTCCATGAGGTGATTTGCGAAGGTGGATTCAATAGTAGCGTGCAGTGCCCTTTTGTGTTCTTTCTAACTTTCAAAAAAATGGTACCGAGGAAGCACAACAGCAGCATTCCTAGCGGCAAAAATACGAGGCTGAAGAAGTCGTAAGACGAAAGCGTTTCCTTCAAGTGTAAGTTAACAATTAACAACTTTTAGTTAACAAATGTCTGGTCGCAAGTAGTAGCAAAAGTGTAATTTGTAATTTACAACCAGCTTGTCATGAACAGTAACAAGATTTTGATAAGTATTGAAAATATAAACATTGAATCAGCATTAAATAATGATTTAGACTGTACAGATGATCGAATGGTGGCAAAAAATGTGTATACTATTGTTATTTACTATAGCAATGGCTATCACTGAAAAAAATATATATTTTTAAATTATAATATTTCTAATAATTACATTTATTAAGATGAAGATAAATAAAAATGGTGATCTTCAATAGTAAAAAATAGTAGTTTTTATAAACAAATTTCTTAAAATTTTTTGAAATAACACCCTTGTGATTCAAATTCTGCAGGTTAAAAAGTATACAACAAACTTGAATGAATTCAGAAATTCCTATCAGCTATGTTCATTAACACAGCTTTTGTTTTACCAGAGCTCTTGTGTTTTGAATATGTTGTAACTTTTCAGTCGTTGTACTTGGAGTTCTGAAACTTTCCGCAAAACTTAATTAGTGTAAACATAAAGTGTACATTTAAAAATAATCATAAGCCTTTAAAACTAAAGTCTGTTGTCCTGATTCACTGACTAACATTGAACCTACTGATACTATACACAGAGTTAAAATAATCTAAAACGATCTTTTGAACCTTAATAAGTGTGTATAAAACATTACATTTAATAAACATGTCTTAGTACTCCTAATACTTAAATAAATATCCTTATAACTATCATGTTACTTTAAGACAAAGAAATAAACTTTGAATTGAAACAATTCATATATTTTTTGTGTGTTAAAAAACGCTAATTGTAAACTTGAATAACCTAATTGCAACTCTTACTTGATTATATGAAACACAAAATCAATTCCGTTTCTATTCAAATTCATGTAGACTCAAAAATATATAATTAGGCTCTATACTAGAAATATGTACCACTTTAAGTACTGTATTACCATTCTATTTCAAAGTCTGAAGTATATTTGCCATTATAATTTATTTTTCTTTGTTGTTGTATTTTGAGATCTGAATGTTTTTACTGATCTAGCTACTAAATAAATGTCTCATTACTTATACTGAATAAAAACAAATTGTAACAATCGTTACAACTTTTTTAATCTACTGAGGTTTGTTCAGTAATATTAAATTGAATTATGAAGTTTTTTTCTTATTCTTCTCCTATTATATAAAAAGACTACCTGTTTCACTATCATTTTAAATTTTACACACAGATAATAATAAAGATTGCCGAGTAGGGTTGAAAACAATTTGTCCTTGATAAGTCTGTCATCAATTTAGTTTTAAGTTCGGCAAGTTATTAGTTATTTTAATAACTACTTGAAATTCCCACTGATTGTCATGGGTAATAAAATCTTTGAGATAAATTTTACTATATTTTTTAAATATCTACTTGATTGCACATTCATTATTCATTCATAGTCAGCATATTTTGTCAATGCTGAAACCATTAATCCTAAGAAGTTAGTTTTTGTAAATTTTCTATTTTCTTGCTTTTAAAGTGTTTCAATTTTAATAGAGATTCAAATTACTTATGGTTTAAAACGTTTTCTTTAAGCTTTTACTGGACCACTTTTTTGGGAATTATAATTACTGTATATGTATTCATAATTAATACTATTTTCCTATTCTATATTCAACTGATTTTAAATATCATTTGATTACAGTATCATTTTAAATATAAATGCCAAGTGCAGGCGCATATCCAAGGGGGGGGGGGGGTGATGGGGCAATCGCCCTCCCCAATGTTCAAGAACTTTGGGTTAAAAATCGACAATATATTATTAAATTAGGACTTTTTTAACTAAATTATTATATATTCTCAAATATAAAATTCTAACTGTAATAAATATAATAATAATTTTGTAACATTGGAATGCTCTTTGAATAATTACAAAAATAGAACCACTTATCAAATGCTAGTCTATGTTTATAAATACGCTCGAATTTTAACTTAATTTACTTAAGTTAATTCGTCTTTTATTGTAAATAAGAAATAAAATTTCTGATCAAAAAGTCTATCCTGTTATTCATTTTTTACTACGATTCTTATTCACATTACCGATTTCTAACGCAAGCGTAGACAGAACTTTTTATAGTTTAAGAAGATTGAAAACATGGAAGAGGACCGCTTGACAGGATTAGCATTGCTTAATATCAATCGAGAAAAAAAAATTGATATAGATTCTGTCATTGATCTTTACGCAAGAAAACACAAACATCGACTAGAGTTTATTATTTAACTACGATTTAATTTTTATTTGATATTTGATTCTATTGTTAAATAAATAATACTTATAAAAATTAAAATCATTAAATATTTTCAAATTTTAAGCATTTTTTGTTACATGGTTTTACATACATGCACGTGCGCTCACACACACACACACACACACACATATTTTATATATATATATATATATATATATATATATATATATATATATGTGTGTGTGTGTGTGTGTGTGTTTAATGCATCGATCGCCCCCTCCCCTAAAGAGAAGTCGCTGGATACGCGCCTGCAAGTGACACTTGGCAGAAAACAAAATGGTTTTATATATTATAAAATACAACCAAGAATTATCTTTGTGTACCTAACTATTTATGTAAATACAATTTAAATATAAAATATTTTTACATTTCTAATTAGTATTGAAATACTCGTACTCAAAATAAACATTTTCATTTTAAATGTTTTAAAATATAATATTCTCTTACATTTCAAATGAAATAATATTTATAGCTTGTATTTGTATTGCTTTTAAACTATTTTAACTTACCATATAGTTTATAAAGGATATCTAACTACTAAGGTTACTAAAAAAAATATGTATAATGTTTAATAATGGTAATTACATGCTGTAATGTTTGTAGGTAGATGAATGTATGGATTATGTCAGAACAAGTAGCTGTGTAAAAATTTTAAAATGTGTTGTCTATGTACGCATGCACTACTTATTTTCTTGTATACTTTCTTACCTCTCTTGTTTATCTCCTTGCGTGTCAGGCATCTCAAAGTAAAAATTCAGTTTTCAGACATAACACATTCATAAATTTTATCGAAAAGCAACACCTTTTTTATTTATATGAATGATGAATTATATTATTTTGCATTTTCTACATCGATAAGTATTAGTATCAGAACATTCAAATATTAGAAATTAAAACTATATTCAGATGACTGAACTAAGAAAATATCTATAAATGTATATATACTCGTAGAATATTTTTTAATTGTAAACTATGCCTTGTCTTGAGGTTTGAAATGAAGCTCTTCCAAATTGGAAATGTCAATTCACATTTGTTTACAGAACATGAACTACCCTTTAAGATAGTTTTATATTATAGTTATAATATTCCCCTTTAATTTGTTGTGAGCTAAAGGAAACATTTTGTCTAATAACTAAAATTTTGTCAACAGATTTATTTGTTAGTATTTTAAAATTAAGATAGTAAATTTACACTTTTCTTAATAGCAGTACTTAAACTCAAACTTTTAATTTGTGATGAAGGTTCTTCAGAAATTGTTTTCAATTTCATGATCAATATAAGTGCTATGTTTTAGTAAGGTTTAAATATTTTTAAAAGTGTAAATATTTTATGTCCATAACTATTTAAGAAGTAACATTTAAAAATGAGTAAACTATTTTGTTAATCATACAAGTAGTTTTATTGTTATTATCTGTGAATTTCTGTGTAATTAAATGTTTAAAACAATCTATTACCATTATATACCCAGTCTATGGGCTTTTTGTATACCTATTTCCTTCTGCTGAGCCATAATATTTTTAATTTTGGGTTCTACTTATTTATGTTTTTTTTTTAAAGTTCACCTTACATGCCAAGTTCTTATCACTACTTTTTTCAAAATTATCTGATATTTACTTTTTGTTTCTATTTTGTGCTAATGGTATAAATAAGGGCTGCCCTGCGGGGGTATTATGTTCTGAAATATTACTCGTTCATAACCTTACTAACTCTATAAACTTTAATTTTGTTTGCCTTCTATATCACACGATACTCAAATTACTACATACAATAATATTTCCATATTTTTATTTCATTTATAAACATTTTTCTGTGTTGAGATACTATACATTTCCCTCTGTTCATATTTGCAAACTCTTAAATGTTCTTGAAATCTTGCTTCATGTTTTTACCTTTTAAACATCATATTGAACACCTTTATGCATACAAATCAGTTGAATCAATATTAAATTATTTATTTTTGTTAATTTTTAATCTGTCTCAATGTTTTATAGCATTGCATTATTAACTACTTTTGTTAGATATTTTTTGGGAAATATATCCCAAATACAAGTCAAAAGAATTTAAAATTAATAGTATTTGATTCTATCTTCAATTTGAACATCTAGTCTTGTTTTCCCCTTCAGTTTCAGTTTTTATTAAAACTTAATTATTGTTGTCCTTATAAAGTAAAATGATTGGAAAATGTAGACTCTTCAAAGAGAAAAATTATAAATAAATAATCAATTGTAGAATGTATAGAATACAGACTTCTTCATAATAATAAGAACTCTAAGAATAAGAAATAATTTTAGGAATTACAAAAAATCTATTTCTCCAATAAGAATGGAACAAGTACTGTGATAAAACATTTATATTTTGTGTTTTGTGTATGAGCTACAAATGTTCTATTTATGCTCCTGCTCATATTAACTTTAAATTTTAACTGTTGCTGACTTTCATGGCATTAGGTCTGGTGATTTTGGTTGCCACTGGCAACATACATTCGATCCAATGCCAAGACTTGAGGTGATCGTTCTGTCTAGTGCTAAGGTGATTGTATGATGTGGTACTGTCGAAGATCATTATGGTAAATGGATGGAGAACCTTGTTGGAAAATTAAATCATTGAATTCATTGTATCTGCATTATTAGTCATTATTGTAATATATCCAGTTCAATTCGTTTTTGGACCTTTATTTAATTAGATGGAGCTAGATGAACCTTTATTTTTTTTTCCTGGAGCTATTGGGTTTTATCACCTGATAGGTGTTGCAATATTTACAGGTTTGAATAATAAAAAATTTTTGTAAACTCTTTACACTTTTGTCTTTGACATCCCTAATTCTCTGCGTGCAGATGCAATTAATTTGGATAGCCTTGGAGTAACATCTACAAGCACTTGCTTGACATTGACCTCTTAAAGTTGATGGACAACCAATAGGTTTTTACTTATAAAAGCAACTAGTTTTACTAAATTCTTTATACCATACACTGGTTAAACTAATTGTCCCTTGGTGAGTCTTTATTAAATTTTTTTACCAGATACAATTTGTACAATAATTACAGACTTTGGCTAATGAAATTCTAACACTCAAAACAAAATATCTGATATACTTATTTCACTTCTGTTGGAATATACATTTTTCTGACTTTCCTAAAATTAAAATATCTTTTTATGTTGATGCATTTCGGAATAACTCCATTATCAAAACTTCAAATACTACTGTTCGCCCAAACGCTGAGCAAGTCTTTTTATACTGTTAACCCTGCCCTTCTTCTTAGAGCTTCACTTGCTATTGGTTCATGTCTACTTTTAACTCCTCCCATTTAACTACTGAACAGTTTCATACCTTTGAAAATAATGTCCATTTGTGAATTTACTTCTTCATTTATCATAATTAATTTTTTTAAACTTTGACTAGTAAATTTCTAAATTGTCCAAAATATTCAACTAACTTCCTTTGTTAGTCTGTAAAAGAAGTAGAGAGACAGAAATAGGGCAAATTTACATGTACAGGTAAAGATTTATAAATTAGGAAGTTTTCTTAATAAATATAATATAGATGTTGTGAATGACAACTAGCAATGCATTTAAGAATAAATTAAAGGGTTTTAATATTTTAAAGGAAGAGAAAAGTAATAAGTTTAGCAGAAAAAGTGTTTTCCAATGCAATGCAAAGTAACTTATTTAAGACAAACGGGATGAAAATTTGCAACCAGATATATAAAACTTATAAGGTTGTTTGATTATTTTAAAAAATATTAGAATTAAGCTACAGAGTTGTTTAAAGAGGGACATTTACTGGAAGAATGCAATACAAATTTTACATTAAAGGAAGGTGGTTGAATATTTTAGGAAATTCAAAAGTTTACAAGTGAAAATTAAAACAAGAAATTGTAATGAATGAAAATGTAAATTTACAGTTGGACATTATTTTCAAAAGTTTAAAATTGTGTTGTAGTTGTAAGGGAGGAGTTAATAGTAGGACCAGTGAACAGTGAACCAATAAGAAGCGAGGCCAGGGCTAACATTATGTAAAGACAAACTCTAGGTTTAAGCGAACAATTTAAAGTTTTGAGAATGGAGTTATTCTGAAAAGCGTCAACAAAGGAAAATATTTTAATTTAAGGAAAGGCAGGCAAATTTACTAAAAATATACTTAAAACTACTTATCATTTCCCTCGGCAGTTTCTCAACTGTCTCTACCTATCAACAAATTGTTAACTAATTGGAAAATAACAGATATTGAAAGAGCCTTTTTTTAAAGTGCTTTTACATACAGTACTTCTTTCATTATTATTAATGAAATATATTTTTTGTAATTAATTTTCATTATTTCGATGATTTTAATAAACCTCTGTATTGTACAATATAAAAAGTAATATGTTATAGTAGTTTCCACCAGGCAAATTAAATTTGAGTAAGTTTTATAATTGTGTCTATTGAAAATTTATTTCTCTCAATTCATTTTTAAAATTGTGCATACAAAACTCTTTTTGCACCAATTATCTTTTAATAATTTAATACCAAAAATGTATTCTTTAAATTAGAAAAGCTACATACGTCTCTATTTCAGGGATTTAAAAGAAGACAAATATTTTTTTTTCATTTTAATACTTTGATATATTTTATAAAGTTTATTATAATTTCTTCCTCTCTTAATAATGTTATTATTGCTTTAATAAAAAAAAAGATAATAATATATCTAACAATATTCAATTAAGTTTTAGCTTAAGTTTGCCAAAAAATAATTTTTTTTGATAATTGTACTTTGGTCAAAGATATTTTGTTTTGTACAATTTCACGACATTATCTATAAAAACATAACATTTTCAAAACTGCAAAAAAATCTATTTTTATGTATCAATCAAAATTTTAATCTCCACTGTGACTTACCTGTTCTTAACAATTTACCTGACTACCTGTTAAATTAGTAAAACTTGCAATAGATATAATAAGAAATATTAACTGGAATTTAATGTCAAATGCAATGAATATGCTTTTATACTGCTTGCTGCAAATTCTCTACATGCTGTATTTGTATAAGTTCAGCCAAAAGCGAAATATCAGTACTTAAAATATCTATTGAGATTTAGTGAATTATTATAAACTACATTAATACACAGGCATATAAGAAATAACCATAAAATGTTTAGGTTATGAAATTCTCATTTTTTAAATTACTTTTAAGGCTAATAAATAGTCAAATTTTATTTTAAAAATAGTATTTAAGATTTTAAGCATAATAAGGAAATTTAATAAATAAGATGCATTTAAACCAGCTTTATATGTGTTTACATTAAAATAATGTAAAAAAGAAATAAATATTGTTTAAAAATTACAAATTTCAATACAAAATTAACTGCAGATGAACTTTTCTACAATGAAACTGATTATCCAGAAGGAAAATGTATTCATGGAAAGTATTCGTTAATTAGAGGTTCAGTGACACAAAAACTCCCACATCCAACCAAAAAATAATGTTACATATATATATACATATATATATATATATATATATATATATATATATATATATATATATATATATATATATGCAGTCTGAGTTGACAATGGGACACATCTCCTGAAACAGCCGTCCTCAACTAATATAAGTAATTGGTACTAAAGGCAAGTTGTAAAATATTTTCAAGTGTTTTAGTGAAAACTAGTACCTCACGTGAAGATGGAATCAACAAGTATATATATATATATATATATATATATATATATATATATATATATATATATATATATATATATATATATATGATTGTATTGCAATATGGTCCATTAAAGCTAAAGACATACTGTTTCCTATAGGGGACCTCACTACATCTTACTATATAAAATACTATATAAATATCTGTAATTCTTGACTAATTCTTTACTGTATATGCAGTACTTATTAATGCAGTGATTTTCAATACAACCAAGTCGAAAGACAGAAAAATTTTAACAGACAAAAAAAAGACTATTGTGGAAACACAAACTGTATTATAAAAACAGAACCATTATAAAAAATACACAAACAACATCATTACTTTTTCGCATTAGTTTCTGGGATTGCAATTTTCACTTGAATAAATGAAAAATTTTGTTCTTATTTGTGTCTAATTAGTAATACATTACATTCTATGAATGTTTTGAATTTGTTCAAATTGAAAGTGTCCTTAGCTACAATACGTTTCTATTGGAATTTTTGTCTGATAATCTCGCACGTTTGAAACATCTCACTGTTGGGGGATTTCTCTCTTGCAGTTAATTGTCATCCTCTTTTTACAATATATCAGTTAGCTTCACTGACTGGATACTTGGAAGTATGTCCTAGTCATTTGAAAAGCCAATAAAGCATCATTTACATCACTGTTAGTAAAATTTAGATTTTAAAGTTTATCGCCGAAATTCCAATCATTTTCAGGAAATCACATCGTTTTTTCAACTCACATGATGTTATATCATCTTTATCAACTTCTTGAAGTGTAGCGAAATTGATTCGATCTTCAGAGAGACAATTGAATATTAATGTTTCTTGTAACACTTGTCTGTACTTTTTCTGATTCTGAAAAGCAGTTCCTTATGCTTAGAATGATGGTATTAGAGTGAACTTGTTCTCTAAAGTAGATACAATCTTTCAAATTGTTGTGAAATTTGTAATATTTATTTATTATGTGATTGACAGCTTATAGTATTGAAGCTATATTTAGTAGAAAGAAAAAACACTTGAACATTTATTAGTTTAGAATTAATGTTCTATGTGTAAGGGAGGCAGTCAACTCAAATTTGTGGCTATAAATATAGTTATGGAGGTCTGCAATATCAGTTTCGAACTGTATTGGAATGGTTGAATTCGCATGTGATATGGTGAGAATAAAGAGATTTCTTGAATGACTGTGGGAGTTAGTCTACTGAACCTTTCATTTTATTTCATTTTAAATCAATTGTTGATGGAAAGTATGATATAATATTGAGGGAAAACAGCATAAATATAAAAAATGTCAAGGGCCACCAAAAAGATTATTACATAGTGATTTTGTTATTTATGAGCTTGATACACAGAAGTTTGATTAAATGGAAAAAAAACAATCATACTTAGATTAAAAATCTTGTAAGTTTCAAGTCAAAACCACTTATCTAGTAAAAGTAATGGATTAAAAATTGTGATAGTGATGAGATGAATAATTTTCATGTTAAAAATAAATTTACACTAAATTGAATAGAGTGTACACAAAATTTTATATATATATATATATATATATATATTTTAATTGTTTATTATTTCTTTATATGTTTAATAATAATATTATGTAATGTAAATAAGTAGATATGTTTGAAAGAAAATTTGACCAAATGTGAGATAGCAATTACTGTTACTTTATAAACTGTTACTATTACTGTTACTTTCAGTTCTTACAAAACTGAATTTTTTTTGCAGGTCAAACCCTTTTAAAGTGTTTATTCAAGGTATTTGTAGGAATATTTTATGCAGTAACTATATATTACGTAATTGGATAATAAATGAAATAGTTCCAATGCTATACACAAAATATAAACCTTATTTAAATTAGATATTCTCTTATTAATGTTTAGATTGTTAGTATAATCATATTATATCATTATTATAAGGTCATCATCAGTATCACAATGATCAATAGCATTACTGATCAGTAGTCTTAAACTTTCTTAAAGAATGTGGCTCTTTTTTTATTTTAGTAATGAAGCGTAATTTAGTTATAAACGTAGGAAACGTTCACTTGGGACTAAGTCAATTAGTGCTTAGTACCCTGTTTTTTTAATTTTAAATTTAAACCACTGAAAAAAGTCCCTGTAATAGTCTAGTTTGTATTATTTTAAAACTTTTCAGTCAGCTAAAGCTTAGCTCTACATATTATCCAACCCCCCAAAGGGGTATGCGTGCCATGATTTGAGAAGCAATGCTATAGATCACTGGCAGTCAAATTAAAACTGGATTTAAAACCCGTGAATAATATCAATCACTCTTCTTTTGAAGCGCTGCTACATAACAGATTTTAATATACATTGTAGCTGCTGCGGCTGTTGCCAATAAAAAAATTAAGAATAGTGTTTCTAATTTATAACATTCTTAAGTTGTACAACTATATTTATGAGGTTCAAAGAGATCAATGTATTCCAGATATACAAAATAAACTCTCCATGTATAAATTTAGTCAAAGTGTGTTTTATTTCATTAAAACACTATTAAATTACCACACATGTTAGTTTTTAATTTTTATTTATAGTGGGGCAAAAACATATATTATTTGTAGGCCTAAGTGAATTTTACTATCACTCATTATATATATATATATATATATATATATATATATATATATATATATATATATATATATATATATATGTATTAATAATCTTTGGATATATATTTTTTCCTTGCTATATATTTTTTTATTATTATGTACACACATTTCATTAAAAAGTACATAAACTCTGTCTTACAGTAGGTTTCAAGCCTTTTACCAACTAGCTATGATTCCAATATCAAAAGCTCCCCACTGACATGTTATAGTGATATGATTTAACAGGTAAGAGTTTTTTGTAATGAAATTACAGCTAGCTGTTGAAAAGCTTCAAACACACCGCAAGTTAATATGCTTGTTTATAAAATGTTTGTACATAATATATTTATTACATAACATCGGATTGATTTTTTCATTTAATAGACTTAGTTATATATCATATAATATAATAAATATGAAATTAAATCATTATAAAGCTAACTAAACCTAAATGCAGAACACTTAAATTGCAACAAATGGACTTCACTGCACTAAAATGTCAAGCCAAGCGCGCCAGCTGATTTCATAAAATACCGTAACTATATTTATGACCCCTATATTTACAATGGACCGGATAAACTTCATTTGTTTACAACAAACCATTTTTACACAGTGTACAAGTTTAATAGACAAGGGCAGTACACACTCAAAAGGAAAAAGTAAATTTTACATTACAAAATCCCAAAACACTTTAAATGCCGAATTAGGCGTGTAGGCCATCTATGACCAAATATTGTCATGAATTATTTGTTAATGCTGGCAGCTTTTATTTCATTAAAAGAATTTGTTAACATGTTATTATACAATGGTTATTGGTGTTATAGCCTACTTGCATATATTACATAATTGTATTAGACACTGCATTGAATATATAAAACATTTAACAATTAATTTTAAAGATTCTAAGACTTTACCTTATTTTTACTAATCTAAAACATTACCCTCTTATCTTACATATAAAGTCCTTAGATACCAAATTAAAATAATTAATATTTATTGTGTAATATATTAAACAAAATACAATTTTACAAAAAATGTAACTAATTTTCTGAAATTTTAAAATTTTAAAAATATAATAGTTACTATCAATTAATGGATTATTTAAACTTCAATACTTTCTCATTTAATAAAATAATTGTTTCTAGAAATACCTAGGCAAAATCTATGTAAACTTTCCAAATATAAGATAGACTACTATCATTTGTTTTATTTGTATACAATTTCATTTAATGCTAAAATAATTAAATCAATACCACACTAGTTATTAAAAATACAGTAATTCTTTTCAGTCTATTAGGAACTAGCAAATTTAGTATGAAATTAACATACTAATTTATTTAACTGTAACCAAAAAGTGACAATAGGATTCAACAGGAGGACGATCAGTTTCCAATGAGTAGATATTTGTGAAGAAGGAGGTAAGCAAGTAAACCTTAAGTCATACGTCCCCATATTAGGGGGTGCACAGTTGAAAAATAGTAACATGAATTCTTATTTTATTAAAATTTAAGTACACAATTTATCAAAATTTAAAACTAAATTCACGGCTAAAAATTATTTTACACAGGTAATATAATTGACCTTAATGTTCAGAAAATTTAAATGAAATGTAGCATTTATATAAGTAAAGGTTGTGCAAATTTTATAAACTTGATATTAAATCAACATGACAGCTTGAAAAGAATAATAGTACAAAAGTGTGTGAAATGAATGTTTACCATTCAATGTGGCAAAAGCGCCACAATGGACAAATCTTCATTTTAGATAATCACATTAAAGTGTATCACAGGCAGGTCTTCGATTATGCTTGCCTTTATCAAGCACCTACTTGTGCGAAATAACATTTTCAGTACTTGTTGCAATAAAAACAAAATAGTGTAACAAACTTGATGTCGCTAATGACTTGCGTTGTGCTTTTACTAAACTACAACCTCAAATAGGAATGATAGTGAAAAAAAATGCAAGCTCATCCATCTCACTAACAGATTTTCCTCTTATCAGTTAAAATTTACCTTGCAAATTAAAACTTGAAATGTTATATCATGTTTCTTGTAAAAGTATGTATAAATGAATAAATTGTTTTCAATATATATATTTATTTATTTATAGTGAAAAGGGGAGGGGGCATGGGAGGCTTTCATTTCAAGAAGAGGGGGTGTGGTACCAAAACGTTTAGGCATCCCTGCCTAAAGTGAGTGTTAAACTTCTTGCTGCATATCATTTTGAGAGTTTAATGTGATTAAAATTGTAATAAATAATGGTAGGGAGTATATTCTAGTAGAACTCCTCCTACAGGTAAGTTCACATCATTTGACTTTGCAAGTTGCCATATACACAGTATTCTCCAACTCTGCATTTAAAATTTTACAGTCTGAAGATGACTTTCTTAGTCAGATTTTGTTTCATATTAGTAATGTGAAGAGACAGTGTCAATACAATCAATGGTAAAATAACTCCAAGAACAATTTTAATATGAATGAGAGCAGAGCAATATAGCACAAGTGTTCAGTTAAAATTATTCTGTCTACGGTCTTTCAGTCTGGCTGTGAATTAACACTTGCCACAAGTCTTACAAATTGTCCATACAAATGTTAAATTGTATACAAATATAACAATTTCACCTTGATATATTTTTATCTGCACCCGTTAATAATTTTAAATAACAACTATACAATATTCTATCCTTCACTTAATTCAATAAGTTTGCAAGTTACAAAGTTAGCAATAATACAGAGTGATATGTGAGGTATTAAAAAACTTCAGAGCTTCTATTAGAGTTAAAGCTAAAGATAATTCACATAAAAATATCTCCAAAAACTCTTCATTAGTGAGTTATGGATGGCGAAAGATTTTGCTGGATTTCAGTTTCCTTTTCAAATAACACCCCATTCAATTTTTTTACGCACTCATTAAGAAGCGTAGGAAGTGGTTCTTTATGGATATTTAACCTATAAAGGTAACAAGTCTATATTGAAGAACTACAGATACAGTCGTTTTTGAAATTTTTTGGTTAAAATGGAAATTAATTGTGCTAGAAAACTAGTTTTTGCTTGTTTGTTTGTTTGGTGTACAAGAACTTTGATGAACAATAGCTATTAACACACATTACCTATTTATGTTACCCATTCATATTATCTTAATAGTTTTAGAAAATTCATGTTAGTAAAGTCCAATACAAAAATATCAGTTACAAAAAGCAAATTTTCTAAACATCAAAATATCAGACACAATATTGAAAAAAAAACCAAGACAAGAATTAGATACAGTATCAGTCCTTAACAGTAAGCACTAGCAGTATCAGTCCCTAGCAGTAAACACTAGCAGTGTCAGTCCCTAGCAGTAAACACTAGCAGTGTCAGTCCCTAGCAGTAAGAACTAGCAGTATCAGTCCCTAGCAGTAAACACTAGCAGTGTCAGTCCCTAGCAGTAAACTCTAGCAGTATCAGTCCCTAGCAGTAAACACTAGCAGTGTCAGTCCCTAGCAGTAAACACTAGCAGTATCAGTCCCTAGCAGTAAACACTAGCAGTGTCAGTCCCTAGCAGTAAACTCTAGCAGTATCAGTCCCTAGCAGTAAACACTAGCAGTGTCAGTCCCTAGCAGTAAGCACTAGCAGTATCAGTCCCTAGCAGTAAGCACTAGCAGTGTCAGTCCTTAGCAGTAAGCACTAGCAGTATCAGTCCCTAGCAGTAAACACTAGCAGTGTCAGTCCCTAGCAGTAAACTCTAGCAGTATCAGTCCCTAGCAGTAAACACTAGCAGTGTCAGTCCCTAGCAGTAAACTCTAGCAGTATCAGTCCCTAGCAGTAAACACTAGCAGTGTCAGTCCCTAGCAGTAAGCACTAGCAGTATCAGTCCCTAGCAGTAAGCACTAGCAGTGTCAGTCCTTAGCAGTAAGCACTAGCAGTGTCAGTCCTTAGCAGTAAGCACTAGCAGTATCAGTCCCTAGCAGTAAACACTAGCAGTGTCAGTCCTTAGCAGTAAGCACTAGCAGTATCAGTCCTTAGCAGTAAGCACTAGCAGTATCAGTCCCTAGCAGTAAGCACTAGCAGTATCAGTCCCTAGCAGTAAACACTAGCAGTATCAGTCCCTAGCAGTAAACACTAGCAGTGTCAGTCCCTAGCAGTAAACTCTAGCAGTATCAGTCCCTAGCAGTAAACACTAGCAGTGTCAGTCCCTAGCAGTAAGCACTAGCAGTATCAGTCCCTAGCAGTAAGCACTAGCAGTATCAGTCCCTAGCAGTAAGCACTAGCAGACTCAGTTACGTTTTGATCCTGAGCAAAGTTCGACCTATTACATTTTCCTTGACAGTAACACAACTGACTAAGGACATTGGAAAAGAACCAGTTCTGTATAAAAAAACAAACTGAAACAAAGATTTGGAATTTTATGATTAGATAATTATCCATAATTCCGTCTTTGCAGTCAGTTACTTTCCTTTGCAATATCCAAGGAATTCGTAGCAAAAGTTATGTCAGCATATTTTTTCTTTGAAAACTGAAATGACATTTTGAGAATACTAAATGTAAACCCTTTAATTTCTCATGCATATGGTATTATTTTCAAATTTTTTGTACAAAAATATACAAATTATGTAGTTAAGACCTTGGGATTGTTGTCAGTTGATAATACTGTCGATAATATCTATTTTGTTTTAAAATTTTTATGTAAATTTATTCCTCTGTTTACAATCCTTTTATTTTGGTTACATACTTTTGTTTGAAGATGTTCTTGTATTTTAAAAATATTCGTCTTTCTATAAAATCCATACATTTTAACTAAAAACTAGTAGCTCACGTGAAAATGGGTTCAACTAATACCATACATTTTTGTTACATTTCAGATATTTTGAAATGTAATTTCAAATGATATTTCAGATGCTAATAAAATTCTGTTTTTTTAAAATGGTTTTTGTTTTGTATGGCTTTAGTAACATCAGTTTTCTCAGAATTGAATTTTCTTCTAGATTTACTTTGAAAAAATATGTGTTTATTAACCATTTATCAAAATTATTATATGCCAAACTTTAAAAAACTGAGTTTCTGACATATTTATTGTTTATCCTTCCCAGATTTCTCAAAAACTACACAGCTATTGTTCTGTAATCTGTCAGTTCGAAATGAAATCCATAAAGAACCATCTCTTTCCCTCTTAATTAAGTTCCACCTAAAGCAGCTGAAACAATTTAAGTTGAACCTTATTTTAAATGGAAAAATGAAATCTGGGGAAAATCTTCCATGAATGATAACTTTTGTGTATATACGTCTAGATCAGCGGTTCCCAACTTGTGGTACGCATACCCCCAGGAGTACATAGAAGCCTGTGGGGTTTTACGCGAAAATAATACCAGTAATGGTGGAAATCAATATTTCACACCTTAGACTTGAAACAAATATGAGATTACACTAGCAGTTGACAAGATTGTTGATCGGAAGTTGCGTTGAGCTTGTATGTTTGTGTGCAACTGAAAGCACAGAGTAGAAAAGCGACGGGAAACATACACTCCAGATTTAGGTGAACAATATAAACCTAGGAATGAGTCTATGATTTGATGATAGGAAACTTTCAGGGAAGCGTCTATCGTGTTGCCAAAACAAAAATATCGTATACATAGCCAAATGCCTCCGCTCTATCCATTACTACAAGTTAGTCAGCCAACCACTGTTTGTATTAACCACATTGAGGAATAGGGGGTACTTTTGCAATGGAAAAACTTTTTTAGGGGTACGTGAAATTAAAAAGGTTGGGAACCACTGGTCTAAATAAATAACACCTTCTTTGCTTTGTCACAGTTGTAGAATCAGCACTAGAAAAGTCATTGTATACCTTGATAGATCATTCTATACAAGCACAGGGGAAATATTGTATTTAAAATATTGAGATAAGATATTTTAAATAATAAAAATTATACATTCCTCACTCTTTTAAATTGTTTATGCACTCTAAATTTGTTTATATTGTTAAATAAAAATGTAACTTTCTACAACCCTTTTTAACATTACAAATCTTGAACTTGATATTTGTAAGAATTAATAATGCAGTTAAGGTACTGGATACTTGAGACTATAAACAATTCTATTCTAATACTTTAATGGTTAAAGTACATGGTAACCTAGTACCACCAAAACTGAAACTTAGTATGCCAGTTTCAATGAATTCTTGGAATAAATATATTTTAAAAGTACCAGTACCATAGAAGTGACAAAAAGTAACTTCCATTTTGAAAGTGGCTACTTACACTTAGCAAGGAATAACAATAATAATTAAAGTGAGACACCAAAAAAAGTTTTAATAAATTTGCTTAGTATATATTACAAAAAAAAAGATTATAAACTAAAAATAAAATTTTAATGAGAAATTAATTGTAAAGGGAAAGTTATTTGTTCCTAGTTTGCACTTCTAAATGTATAAAACTTTGCTGAAAGTAACACTAACACTTATAATTTATGTGTCATTTTAGGAGCTGTAATTTTCAAACTAAACAATAAATGACGGAATATTTGATTTCATGTTATGTGAATAGAAAAGAAAAATCATGGCGTGACAGAGAGTGCTAGGGAAGAATATTTTTAATACACACAATCTTGAGAAGTAATTATGTTCAATAGTAAATAAAAACTTTAACATAATTGAGTATTGAGTAAATGTGATTTGAAGTTATTATATAATTAAAATTGTTTTGGTTGTATAAAATTTGAAACAATGTAGTTGTAAAAAATTATATAATATTTATATTTTATTTGTTCAATATTGCATTAGGGTTAAAGTTTAAATAAACTAGTGTACAGTTCTTGTACACTATTCAGTTTTTATATTGACCAAAGAAGTTCTTTTCACACGTGGTATGAGAAAACACATAAAGCCACTCACTCGATAATTATAACATACAAATAAACTTTGTTGAACAACTTATCCACAAGCCTAACACAAAAACATATTAACAAAAGTACAAAAACTACACAAATTTGAAAATGTTTAGTTTCAACTATTTACAACTAAATTAAATGAATATATAGGAATTATATATTATATATATTCAATTATATATAAATATTTCAAATCACACTCCAATCATAAACCTAATACTCAATTATATTAAAACTATTATTTGGTGTTTAAAATAATCATTCCTTTAAAGTTATGTAATATAAATACATATTTATTTATTGCCTATCCATTCTTATTAGATGAAATGCCGGAAATGGAACACATCTTGTAAAAGAGTTGGCATGATAAATGATAAGAGAAAATGATATTTTTATGAACAATTTTGTAGTTTTAAAAGTGGTTTTTTTTTTTTAATTCAAAAGAACTCTTTATATAGTTTTAGTTAATTGAAATGAATTTTAAGTTTTAAGATACAGATAATTTTAAAACTTTATACAATCGTGTGTGTATCAATTGGTTTAATTTATTTGATGGGATTTAATCAGTATAAAAACAAAATTTTAATATTTAGACAACTTTTATACATTTCTGGACCTAATTATTACAGCATTTATAATTCAGAGTTTCTAAATCAAATTCCTATTTGTAAGAGAAATAAAATGAATGTATTCATATATAATATAATTCCTATTTTCCTCGTATGAGAGACAATCATTGCCCTAATCTTTGATCTTAATCGTCTGAGAAACTGGGTTTCAAAAATGTAGTTCCTATTATTGTTTGTGTGGAAAGAAAATAATAATTTGTAAATAAGTTGCATGCGCCCTAATTAGTACAAAATTGGGATTGCAAAAAATAGAGAAAACCTAAATTTTAAGATACAAATAATACAACGTATCCAAATATAGGTTTTACTAAAACAAGACTCACTTAAAAGTAAACTGTTATTAACTGTTCTTCATATTAAAAAATATTTAACTTAAATTATTTATTATCTAATATCAATTAATATTTTAAACAAATAGCTGCCAGCTTTAATATATTTCTTTTCATAATTTTTACGCTCTAATATGTTATGATTGAAAAAAAAACGTTTTCTAATCCTGATTTTGATATTCACTACTTTCATTTAATTATTTTTACATTACATATGGTAAAATAGGAACAGAGAGAATCTATGATACCTATTTAGCAACATCAATACACAGAAACATTAGTTAAAGACCTACTTCAACATTACATAGACTTCTAGCTTTGATAAAACAAGTTACAGTTTAACATGTATATACATATTCATAACTCTCTACATCTTCAATTAAGTAAGTGACTTATAAAGTATTTAAAAAGAGAACAATTACTTAATAAGGTCTAAAAAATTAGGTACCCTATTTTATTTTTACATTTTAAGTCTTTAGCAAAACCAAATTTAGATTTAAAAAAACTTTTGTTAAAAAAGAAATTTGTAAGTAGATAAAACAAAGTATATCCTCGTTGTATATGATTACTACTAGGTAATTCAATTTATTGAATTTTTAGTCAGAGGTTATTCAGTTTTTAAAATCTGATTTGGTAGCAATAAAACATATTTCAAAAATTAATATTTGGGTTTGTTAAGTAAAGTAATAACGCATTAACGACAGCATTGTAGCCTTCTTAGCTCCCTTTGACGGCCACACTCCACATGCTCAAGGAAGGAACGTAGCCTACGTGCTGTAGAATTAATTAAACTTACCCACTATTATGGCTAGTATTACTAAGCCAATCACTCCCATTATGATCATCATCTGTAACACAAACAACAACATGAATAAATATTCCTATTGTTTGATTCCATCTTAAACTTGATCTAACCCTGTAAACACTTGTAAATATTTTACAACTTACCTATAGTAGCACTTAGTTATTTTTGTTGAGGACGGCCGTTTCGGGAGATGTGTCCCATTGTCAACTCAGATTACAGTTTACGGCCTGAGTTGACATTGGGACACATTTCCCGAAACGACTGTCCTCAACAATTATAAGTAAGTGATACTATAGGCAAGTTGTAAAATATTCAAGTGTTTTAGTGTTTTATTCCATCTTAAACTTGATCTAGAGGTTTACAACTAAAACACATATTATTATGTTACGCTTACCTATAGTAGCAATTATTTTTGCTTACCTAGGAAAGCTGTTTCGGAATATGTATCCCATTGTTAACTCAAACATTTAATTATCCTCTTAGTGGTTTTAGGTTAGGGTGAAGATGGAGTAGGATAAGATGTCAGGTAATTTTTGAGAGAGGTTTGGGGCTATGATGTCAACTAAGGTATAATGATGTAGAAGTATATGTGTTGGGTGTAGCTTGAAATGACTGTACATTTATTTACAAATCTTTTGAATTTTGTAGTCCATTACGTTCGGTAAAACTTAATTAATCACCTTTACATTAGTTTATGACTATCCGAACTTTAATTATGTAAATTTGTAAAAACTTACTGAGACAGAATGTTTTTGATCGCTCTGTGGTGATCTTCATCAGTGTCTACATTTTCTGCTTCGAGTTGTTTTTAGGTTAAGCAGTGATGGTTTGCAAGGCAGGTTTTCGTTAGTAAAGACATTTTTGTTTTTGTTTTTAAAATAGAATTTGTATATTTTATGATGTTTGTGTAGTTGTAGTTTGTGAACATAAGGTGTACATTCAAAGTTTATTGGATGTTTTTGTTTGTGAGTGCTTTTATGTGTACTTGGTAGCATATATAAAATGATCTTCCTGTTTGCCTATGTATAATCTAGGGTATGGAACTGCTAGTTAGTGTGTTTATGCCAGCAGAGTTCTAAATGTCTTTGTTTATGATATGTTGGATTTAAATTGTTTATTGAGGCTGTTGTGTGTGGAGTAGGCTGTTTTGCAATGATATTCATGAAACGTGTTTATTAGATTATAAATTTTGGAATTATGTATGATAGTGTTATATATTTTGTGGGTTTATAGAGATGAGTTTTTGAGGAGTTATTGAATTTATTTTTCAAGAAATTATATAGTTTGTCAATCATTGATGTGATGTATTCATTGGTTTATCCTATATGTTTTATGGTGTTTAAGTTTGGTTATTTTTGTGTTATTTTAAGGGTGTTTTTGTTAGACCATAGATCATGGTGTTGTAAGTGGCTGGTTTGTTTATGTTGGTGAGATTTTGAAGCGTTATAAATGGCATTAGTGTTTGCAGTTCAAGAAATTCAAGGAGTTTTTAGTTCAGACTTTCTAGAGCCACCAAAAGGCAATCCTGGAAAAATGAATTGTGCCTTTTGCCCTTCATAAAAATGTAGAAAAGGCATACTTTATCTGTTATATTTGCTATAATGTTATATGTATCTTTGTATTCACTACTTCTCATAAATATTAACTATGGAATTTTAAAAAAATCTAGCAAGAAACAATTTTTACCCCAAAAGTATTTTCAGAGACAAATCTTAATTATAGAGTATTAATATTCCTTGTTGTAACGATCTTGAATTCACTGATTAAACTGTAATTATTGCATAACTGTGTGAATACTTGCTGATGCATTTCGAAACAATCGTTTCATTAACGAAGCTAACTGTCTACTCTAGAGTACAAGAAGTTTACTCAAGAGTACCGTTTATCAAGAGTAGATGGCTAGCGATTGTTTTGAAATGCCTCAGCACGTAAGTTGCAAAGTATTCACTCAGTTATGCAATATTTACTTATAGCTAATATTATTGACTAATAGTGATGATTAAAATGTATTAATGAAAATTAGTTTACCCATAAATTACAGAATATGTTATTTTGTAATTCTGGCGCTTGTCATTAAATGAACATAATTTTAACAAAAACAAGTCTTTAAAAAGTAAAATTCTTCATTAAAATATATTATATATGTCTAATTTGAAGTTAACTGTATTTAATTTTTTTTATTTTATGAGAAGGGGTTTGGTATAGTTAGAATTATATTAAAAAAAACAAATTTTACTTACTTATTTTATTTGATGAAGGAAAAATAATATATTTACTTGTATCTAGAAAATTTAATAGAATAACTAAAAACATTATTACCTTTAGATTTTGCAGCCAAAATTTCCTCTTTAGTTTGCCAGCCTGTTGCTCAAACTGTGAGGCTCCTTGCTGTAGAGCATCTGTTAAAAGTGTTCAGAATTAGTTAGATTGTGTGATTTGAAGATATTAAATAATACTGTATCAAATTTTAGAAGTAAGGTACTTACAATTATTTTTCTTACTGTAATGAAAATTGTGAATAGAAATTTTCAATAAATTAGACAGTTTATCTGTCTAAATAAAACAATAATATTTGCTGTGGAAGATGCAAGTATATCTACTTTGAAGTTAGCTAATTGCTTTATAATTTCATCCTTTATATATGTTAACAAAAACCACCAAAAAGGTTCCCCAAAACATTTATCTATGAACATTCTAAAAGTTGTGTTGAAATGTTTAACAAAGCCTATCTCTTTAATTTGAGATATTGCTAATTTAACATGACTGGCATTCTTTATAAGTAAAACATAAACATTTGGGGAATAAGTTACCAATAATGAAGTATTTGTTGGTTCCATCTTCATGTGAGCTGCTAGTTTTTAACTAAAATCATTTGTAAATTGTTACATTTGCCGATAGTAGCACTTACTTTACATTGTTGAGGATTGTCGTTTTAGGAGATGTGTCCCATTGTCAACTCAGACCGTAACTCAGTTACTCAGCTTTACGGATTGAGTTTACAATGGGACACAACTCATACAGCTGCCGTCTTCAACAATATAAAGTAAGTGCTACTATAGGCAAGTGTAACAATTTACAAGTGTCTTTAGTTAATAAAGAAGTACCACTACTTCATAGATATGTGATGTATGTGTGCATCTTTCACTTCATAAAGGTTGATAGGTGCAAATTTCATACCATTTCTGCGTAACCATACAATGGTATTGATTTCAATTACTTCACTAAAGAATGGAAAGTACTGCTAACCAACAAAAGTTATTACGTTTTTGGTATAAGAGTTTAGGGCTAAATTATGGAAAATGTTAGATAGCCTGGCAAATGTACACTGCTTTTGTTAAAAATATAGAAATTGTAAAACATTTGGAAACATAATTCAAGTAAATGCATGCAATTATATTTGTTTACAAAATACTAACCCGCAGGGGGGGGTGCAGACTAGCTGCGTCTACTAAGAGGGGTTTGGCGTCCCTCGCGGTACCCCAGTCTAACATAACACTACTTAACAAACTCATTCACACATGAAAGCACACACAGACAGACATAATTGTTACAACCATACATAGGTTTGGTGTGCTTTAGTGAACAAATGAGTTAGTACTATGAGTTTCTAAACTATTCAGAAGTATACTATGTCTTAGTTTATACCATTCATAAGTATATTTACGACAAGAGAAATTTATATAAACAGAGGGAAATCAATTTGTATTCTTATTCATAAACTGTCCATATAACATCATTGTTCACTTTTTGAACCATCATTGAATGAACACACTATTAATGAACCTACTACGGTAGGTTCTATAAATTTGCCAAAAATCCTGGCAAATATAACATCAGGAGTTGTCTTTTATTAACTGAACCAGGATAAATCAAAATATGATACTTATATGAATTATATCATTTATTCATTGAGCTGGCTATTTGACATAAAGCGTATTAAAGACAAGTTGAGAAATCATCTATTGAAATGTTTTACCTGAATCCTTGTAAATCCTTACCTTCTTTTTGCTAAGCATGACGAAAGATTTATAGTCATAAGACTGGATAGAAATAAATAGCCTTCTTGAGATGAAATTTTTTAAGATAATTAAAGAATTTGAACATTTATTTTTTGAGAGTTTTTGTTCTTGAAAAGTGGTAATACACTTTTTATAAAAGCAGCACTTGGAACTCCTTATATATAAACAACCATTTCAGAAGATACCTTTAGTCTAAAGAAGTACTGTCTAAAGCTGAGTGTGTTCAAGTTATATAGTCCAGAAAGATTTTATATTTAAGCACACATTCAACTATAACATGTGAGTAGTTCATATAACAATATAATTGTGCTTGTTGTAATCATCTTGAATTCACTGATTAAAATATAATTAAATAATTCGTAACTAAGTGAGTACTTAAGAGCTTATTTGCTGATGTGCTTCGAAGCAATCGTTCCTTTTCGGAGAGACGAAGCTAAGTCTCTCAAGGATAGATTTATCATCGTAAAAGGAACGATTGTTTCAAAACGGGTCAGCAAGTAAGCTCTTAAGTATTCATTTAGTTATGAATTGTTTAATTATATTTTAATATAAATATTTCCTTGTGATATTTTATATATTACTTAAGACTTTTTATGTTGAAAAAAAATGTTTTTTTAATTATATAATTTTATGTCAAAATAAAGAAATATATTTACCTGCTCTGTCATCCAATTCTGATAATTTTTGATCTCTTTCCAATACCTTTTCTACATTTGTTTTCATAATATCAACCACCTGAAAATTAAAAAAATAAATTTATAGACTAGTAACTACTAATTTATTGCAATAGGTTAATTTTAAGTTATGTACTTAATTCTGTCCCATGACAATTCATTACTATAGAAAGTTATAATACAAATAACATATATTCCTTAATATATTTTTTCAATTCTGAGAGAATAATGATTACATTATTACAGGCCTACATTTCCTAATGCTTTTATTAATGTCACTTTTACTTACTTAATGGCAAAAAAACCACTATTTACTGATATTTTTCAACTGATGTGTTTCATATACAATAACAAGAGCACAGTGGTACAATGAGAGTGACTAGTTTGTAACTTCTTGCTTGCTAGATTGTTATTTTGTAATAAGAGCCTCTGATGATGACTTGGTTATCGAAATGTACATAAGGGTTTAATCTTAAGTAACTTAACTTATTTGTTTGTTATTTTTGTGGTATTGGGGTTCTTTCCAATATTTTCATTGGGATGTATTTCACTAGATCAGTTCATTGTTCAGTGTTGTGAGTCTTGGACAAGATTGTTGCTCAGGCGTGTTGTATTATTGCGAGTCTGTGGTGAGTAGTTATTCATAGAGTAGTTATTAACTATGTGTTTGAATACTGTATTTGATTGTGATTGTGTTTTGTTATTTATAACATGTGAATGGGTTTTTTGGTTTTTGTATGTTTTGAAGTTTTTTTGTTGTGTTTAGTATATTGTTTTCTTTTATATGAAATGAAAATCTTTTAGATTTATGTCAATGTTGATGTATCTATAGCATGTTCTGTATGTAAATAGTGAAATCTGATTTGGATTGTGTGTGTGTGTGTGTGTTCTTTATGTGTTGGTTTTATCATGTGGTAAAGCTATTCCCTGTTTGTCCTATGTAGAAGCTCCTTCTTCTTCTTCCAATGGCTCTCGCTAGGCTTATGCCATTCAAGATCTTGGCTCCCAATACAATCAAGGTAAGTCCTTTCTTTGTTGTCTTTCCTTATCTAGTCCACTGCAGACCAGGAGGTGATCCTTGTCCATAATAGAGGTTTGCCATGCACATATTGTGCACCTGTTATTATCTAATATTTTAATTCTACTGAGGTGTTCGGCGAGACAGTCATGACATGTGGCCAGTCTGAAGTTAGCATCAGATGTTTTTCTCGGGAGTGTTCTATTCGCCTCAAACAGCTCAAACGCATTATAGGGCTTGTTCTTCAATCTTTCCTCCATCATATTCCTAAAACCTTGTTGGTAAGATGTTTTAATACTTTTTACTCTTGCTTGCAGTGACAACACTATTGATGCTTTTTTAACAATTTTAGCTCCTCTCTTTGCAGGCTCTTCTGTGGCCTCAACCCTGTGTATTCCCATATGAGACGGGATCCACTGCATTACAACATTGATTAGATTATTTTTTTTGTAATTTTATAATTCCTTTTTATATTCTATGGAAGCTAGGGGAGTGATTACATGTGATCTTGTATACTCCTGTCCTTTCGTGATTATTCTGGAGTGTTTTTGTGTTGTGTAGGTGTTTTTTGGTTGTGTTAGATGTTTTAAAGGTGACTTTGTATTTGAATTTCGGAATAAGCTATTTTTTGATATGTTGTTGTGGTATCTTGATGTTATGAACTTTTGTTTTTGTGTGTTATTGTTGTTTATTGTTGTGTGTTGAGTTTTTCATACGTTTGTTGTTTTTTGTCTACAGGGTGTGTTTGTATCTATTTATGTATTTTATTGCCTTTGTATATGATTAGAAAGTACTAGACACAAATCTAAAAGTTCTTCATTTCATCAAAAAACTACATTCTAATCTTATAAAAAGGCAACATACTTGTGACACATAAACACCTTCCACAAATACATAAATAAAATACACAATAATATAAATTTCACACTGGAAACAGAACAAAGCAAATTCCTATCACAAACAAAACAATAAACAGATTTAAAGTATACGGAAAGCTCACCCAACACAGACAGAGTTATACACAACAGACACAACCACCCTATACAAAAAAAACACACTTTGTTTTACTCCGAGATGAAACAACTAACCATAATAATTTGTACAGTTTGTAGAAAGGGATACAAACACACTCTGATAGACAACATAATTTGCAAAAAACAACAAACACAATAAAATACGATAACAAAAATACATAACATTAACACCATGATAAAAAATCACAAAAAATAGCTTCTTCATCGCATAAACTCAAATAAAAAGTTGTTTTTAAAACATCTAACTTAACCAAAAAACACCAATGCAACACAACAATATTCCAGAACAAACACAGCAGGGCACGACAACACACAGGACAAGATTACATGTTACAACTGTCCTAGTTTCTTCATATGCCAAACATGGAGACACTTCATAACAAGGAACACATAAAATCCATTGAAAAAACACACAACCCAAATCAAATTTCACTATCCATATACGGGATACTCTACACACATACACCAACCTTAACACAAATCTAAAAAGAGCTCTATTCCATCAAAAAAATCAATAAACTAAACAAGACAGAAAACTTCAAACTATACAAAAAACCAAGAAGTTATTAGTGATATGAATAAAAGAATTTTTGTAAATTAATTTGTTTTTTTGCTTGCTTTTCATGAACCTTATATTTGGATTAGAGAGCAAGGTAAGAAGTGTTTAAAGCTTATACTTTATGATAACACCTTGGATAAAGCCTTGGAAAAACTATGTTCTTAGCTATTATCCAGGCAACCATAAAACAATACAATCATATTAACAAATCTTTTTTTTATAATAACTTCTTCCTAAATTCACATCATCTGTTTTATAAAAATAATTGAAGTGTTAAAACTCCATTAGTAATATCCATAACGGGTATTATTAGAATTCGTTTAAGTACCTGGGTTATGGATACTATGTGAGCTTACCCCAGTAGCTGTATTATTAAATGTATAAGTTTAATTAATATTATCAATAACGATCCATATAATGATATGTAAAGTTAGTTTCCATCCGCAATGGCCAGCTGATGAGGTCATTCATTTTGCATCAGTTCAAAGTCATCAGTGTCTGGTACTAGTTGTTCGTTTCTCAGAACCGAGACAATATAACATTGGGAAAGTCATGTTTACTGTTGCTAGGATTTTTACTAAAAGTATAAATGTTGTTGTATCAAAGAAACAATATGTTTACGCTTTAGTTCTGTATACGAAATATTTATAAACCCAGGTTACCATTCACATACTGTGACACATTTACATGTCTTTGTGATAAAAAAGTCAAAACCGTTTTCATAACAGTCATCTTAATATGGGAGAAATCTGAATATGTGATTGAGCTTTCTGCTGTTTTATGTTTCTTCAAAAAAGACTAAAACCCTAGTAAAATAATATTCAAATATGACTATTAGGTCTTTTATATTTGTATTTTTTAAAGCTTGTCTTTTCACAGAATTTCTGAAAATTATAATAGTGAAAAGCAATGTCATGCTGAAGGTTATATTTGACATTGCATTATGAGTTGGGACCAATGCATACACTCCTAGAGCAAAAACTCTGATGCTTTGAACCCAATAAATTTGCAAGCATGAAAACTTAGGTAAGAATTTAATACAATAAGTATTTTATTTGGACTTGTTAAGTGTTTTTATTTGCTTTGTAGTGTTGTATGGTTCTGAAAACTAAATATCATATTGAAGTACAGGAATATGAATAGAAGAATATCTGAAACAGTACACACCTGTAAAAATATTCTCTAAGGATATGTCTTTTACACTATATTTCGAAATCTTGTTGCTGTTCATGACGAGCTGATTTCTTACTTATTAAACTTTGATATTATTTGAGATCAGACTTTTTGGTAACTAAAGGTTGTTAAATTGTTAACTTACACGTTTCCTCCAAATGTAAGTTAACAATGTAACAAAAAGTCTGGTTGCAAGTAATATCAAAGTGTAATAAGGCACTATATTTCTCTGAAAGTGTTAATGGTTTGTATGGCAATTCTTCCTTGCATTTCTCCCAATTTAATGTGTTGTTGATTACCAACATATCCTTAAATATCTCACTCCTCACAAAACGTTTTAATTTGCTCAATGACATAAATGATTCAATATTAATGTGATCATACTCAGTGGCAAATCAACACTGGGCACAATTTGTGGTTACATTTGGACAACATAATATTACATTAGTGTACTGATTGATATCACTTGGCAAAAACACCACTACTTACTCATATTTTTCAGCAGATGAATTTCGTACTAGGTCAGTGCATTGTTTAATGCTGTAAGTCATGGACAAGACTATTGCTCAGGTGTGTTGTATTAATGTGAGTCTGTGGTGTATTGGTGTTCTGTGTTGTGTCATTCAGAGAGTAGTTATTAATTATGTGTTCAAATATAATATTATATTGTGAGTGTGTTTTGTCATTTGGAATGTATTGTGGATGTATTTTGTGGTGTTTGTATATCTCCTAGTTTTCTGTTGTTTAGTTTGTTGCTTTTTTGATGAAATGAAAAACTTTATCACATGATACGAAAAACACATAAAAGCAAAAAACACAACCCAAATAAAATGTTTCTATTTACAAACAAAAACACACTACACACATTCACTAACACTGACTCTAATCTAAAAGTTTTTTCATTTCATCAAAAAAGCAACAAACTAAACACAAAAGACAACTACAAAATATACAAACACCACAAAAACCTTCCACAACATATTCTAAACAACAAAACACACATTAAATACTATATTTGAACACATAATTAACAACTACTCTATGACAATGACACACCACAGAACACCAATACACCACAGAGTCGCAATAGTACTACACACCTGAGCAACAGTCTTGTCCGTGACTCACAGCATTGAACAATGCATTGATCAAGTGCGAAATGCATCCGCTGAAAAATATCAGTAAGTAGTGGTTTTTTTGCCAAGTGGTATTAATAAATATAAGTATCAAAAAATCTCCAGATTTACAAGACAAAAGCTGCAAATACTATAAGGATCCCTTCTTCATCTTGTTTTGTTAATTACTTCAACTAGTTTAAGTTAAATTATATTAATTGCTTTTATGTTGATGTAATTATTAATTTGATCAAACTCAAGCACAAATTGTGCCAATATTGATTTGTAACTGAGAATGATAGCATAGGTATTGAAACATGTATGTGTGTGTTAAACAATTTGTGAGAATTAAGTGTATGTAAAATTTAATTGTATGTTGTAGTAAGTTGTTCTCATAGATTTAGCATCAGTTAGTAATGTTAAATTTTGTTGATTTGGAATTTAACTTATAAGGAAAATATTTCTGTTTCTGGTATTACTAATTATTACAATACATTACTAATGAAGACTTTAAATAAAAATCTACATTATATATATATATATATATATATATATATATATATATATATATATATATATATATATATATATATAGTATTATATGTATGTAATAGTATAAAACAAAAGTCTAAAATACCTCATCAACTTGGGCCTGTGTTTGTTGCAATCTTTTTTGCGCAGCAATTTGTTGGGGCGTTCTAGGACCTCCAACAACTCCATCTTCCCCACTCGGAGCCAATCCTGAACCATCAGCAGACCTGGAATATTTTTTTAAATATTTATTTATTTACAAAAACAAGTAATATAAACAAAATATTTTTAAAACAATTCTTACTCAGGTCAACCAAGAAAGATTGTATCTTAGTTACGTTTTGAATTGATATTTGAAAAAAATGTATTAACATCAAGTGCCATTCACTATACATTTAAAAAAATGTATTTGAACTTGAATGGATGAAAAAAAAGTATTTGATTAATGATTAAAAATTAGAGCAAGTTATATATATATATATATATATATATATATATATGCTTATATGTATTCCTTCAGGGATGGAAAAATATGATGAATAGCTATTATTTGTTGATTCCATCTTCACGTCAGCTACTAGTTATCAATAAACGCAATTTAAATGTTTATAAACTTGCCTTTAGTAGTACTTACTTATATTTATTGAGGACAGCCGTTTCAGGAGATGTGTCCCATTGTCAACTCAGACCAAAATCGTTGGCTCTGGCCGTCCCATAGACGAGGCCTATCTCACACTTTACGTCTTTCTTACGTGTCAGGATACCATGGTCTGAGGTTAAATTCGCATAGGCAGTGGAGATACAGGATGGATGACTAGCATAACCCACAATCTCTCATCTATCGTTGTATTTTGGGAACGATGGGATACGAGGCTCAGACCTAGGCGAGCCTTGTGATAGGAGCCCTGCTAATTGTAGAACTCCCGACATACCCAGTCCGCACACACTTCATAACATCCCTCTAACCCCCGACATGTTAGAACCCAAGAACCTGATGTCACGACAATTGACGAATCCATTATCCAAATCACCCGTAAAAGATCGGGGCAGAAGACTCTTGGATCTCTCTGCTTCAGCCACAGATCCGGCGCCACAATTGGGACTCAGGGACAACCCTCTGTCCCTCAAATGCATCTTCCATTAGAGTTCATCAATCATCCAAAGACGAAAATTAATGACGGAGTAGTACTATTGGTCTTGTTTTCTTTTCTCCATTACTAAACTAGACGCAACTTCAATGTTCAACAATATTTTCCTATTTTCAAAGATATTTGTATTTATAATAGAATATTTAATTTTTAGCTGATATACAAATACATAGAGGAAAAGACATATATATATATATAGATAGATAGATAGATAGATAGATAGATTCAGTGCAAATCAGATACGCTAACAATTCTAGAACTACATTTTAATCAAGGCCTTGAGATCACTTACGGTCTGAGTTGACAATGGTCTGAGTTGACACATCTCCTGAAACGGCCGTCCTCAACAAATATAAGTAAGTGCTACTATAAGCAAGTTTATAAACATTTAAAAGTGTTAAGTGATGAATAGCTATTATCTGGAGTACATCCGTTCATTCTGCAGTGGATAGAATCTCATCTACATTAGCGAGGGGAACCCAACAACAGTTGAAGAGCTAAATGATAAATATATTTTGTGGTATTAAGGTTTTTGCCAATAGTTTCATTAATATGTTGTTCCACTGAGCTCATTCATATCCACCGTGCTCTTGATATAGTATGCATATCAACTGATATTATATGTGTTGAACTAGAATTTATGAAGATGGAGCAATATTAAGCAATTATATGTTGGGTTTTAATTTATATTCAATTTCTGATTCTATATCTTTCTTTCTTGCATTAAACAGGGAGTGTGTGAGTATGACTCACTTTGCTAAGTGTAGGAATCAATATATCTGTTCAGCAGGTTAAACTCTATGGGTTCACAGAGCTTGAGGTAAAAATAATCTAACCATCGGTTGAATAGACTATAGACAGCAATTCTGCATATGGATTTTATAACCATTTGTTTATATTTTTGGCTTAAAAACTATAAACAAGAAATATAAAGAACCATTTTTCTAAATTCTTGAATTTTTTAGTCCATTATCACATAAACAATAGTTTATGACTATCCGAACTTTAAAGTTTGGATAGCCATAAACTATTGTTTAAATGATTTTAAAGTTAACTCTTATTTTTGCTTTATAATTACAATTAATATAAATGCGTGTATACAAATTACAGAATCATAATGTTAAGTAATGAAATAGAAAGCGAATTTCCTTGCAACTTACCATTTTCCTGTCTCAACAGTATATAGAGTTGGAGTAATATTTTTGTTTGTTACCATTTATTTGCTTTTCTTTTTTGTTTCTAACTTATGAAGATGATGGTGGTCCATAACTCTCATTCTCACCCTTCTTGTTTCTAATGTTTCACTATTACAGGAACCTTTCTCTTATAATTTCATATACATATTTAAGTAATTGATTTTTAGCAATGGAAAGGTTGGCTCTGTGCCAAAGTGCTGGATTTCAAACATGTATTTCCTCAGTTCAAATTCAATAGGGGCATCAAGTTTCTAAAATTTAATTAACGAATAAATATTTGAAAAAATTATATTAACGCCAATATTGTCATCCACTGTAGGTTTTAAAAAAAAATATTTAAATTTGATTGGATGAATAAAATGTATTTTATTAACAATTAAAAATGTGTACAATATATATATATATATATATATATATATATATATATATATATATATATATATATATATATATATATATATATATAAGGAGAGTGTGAGCTAATAGAAGGAACTGAATAATATAAAAATGAAGAATATTAGGTGAGTTTTTAAAGGAATTTTTTGTTTTGTTTTTGTTTAAGGCACTTATAAGAAAAGGGATTTTACAATAACAAGTACTTCATTCGTTTTCAAAAATTATATATAACCATTTAAATGATCCTCTCATAAGGTTCTTTCAAAACCAAATAGGCCATTTTGCTTCCTAACAAAATGTTCCCGGAATGTTGTTGTTCATGATGAGTGGTTGTTAATCACTCTGAAATTACTTGCGATCAGACATTCTGTTAACTATAAGTTGTTAAACTGTTAACTTACACTTGTTTTTTGTTTACTATGACAATATAGGTATTGGTAATTCTGAGAAAGGTTTATGAGATTTCTATTAATTATGCTTTTATCGTACTATGTTTAACATGTTGATTGTAATCCTATAAAACTTGAAATGGCTATAAAGTGGTGGAGATAAAAAGTGTTATAGCATACAAAAATTAATAATTTTGCCAGCAAATCATTATATGGTGATATCTGTTGAATCAATGTGTATGAAGCCCTATTTGTGACGTCATAATATGTTCAAAAGTTCTTAGCTGGTTCTTCACATCCAGAAAACAAAAATGGATCATTCAATTTTGTTCAAATAACGTAGAAACTTAAACAATAGTTTATGACTATCCGAACTTTGAATTTAGTAAATTTGTTAAAACTTACTGAGATAGAACGTTTTTAATTGCTATGTGCCGACCTTCATCAGTGTCTCTCTGACACTGATGAAGATCGGCACATAGCCATTGAAAACGTTCTATCTCAGTAAGTTTTAACAAATTTACTAAATTCAAAGTTCGGATAGTCATAAACTATTGTTTAAGTGATTAATAAGATTCACCAAACGTAATGGACTATAAAATTCAAGAATGTAGAAACTTCAAGTCGACACACCATTTAGATTATAAACAAAATAATTTTAATATCATAATTGTCAACTGATTCCAGTGTTGCCAAAATAAAGTCTCATAGTTACAAAACATTTTTCACAAACTGTTTCACTAGTATATCAATTAGTCTGTTTAATTATTGGACACTCATCAATAATTATTGATCATAATATTTACATTATAAAGTGTTTAAGTAAATTTAAAAAAATATTTCATAAGCATTTGCTTTGAAAATATAATATTATACTTCTTTTGATTTAACTTTATATGTAGGCCTTAATACTTAACTATTTAATATGAATACTTATTACACTTTTGCTATTACTTGCGACCAGACTTTTTGTTAACTAAAAGTTGTTAAATTGTTAACTGACACTTGGAGGAAACGTTTTCGTCTTATGACTTCTCAGCCTCGTATTTTTGCCGCTAGGAATGCTGCAGTTGTGCTTCCTCAGGTACCATTTTTTTGAAAGTTAGAAGTGATGTGATCAAAGAATATGTGAGATCTGTGTCGTGTTTCTTCATTTAGGATGTCATTTTTATGTATGTTGCTATGTCTATATATTTCATACTGTTCTAGTGTGTTTTATTTATGGCCTTTGTTGCATGTGTGGAGGATGCTCATGTTATTTTCCATACTTTTGCATGAGTGTTTAGTGTCCATGAGGTGATTTGCGAAGGTGGATTCAATAGTAGTGTGCAGTGCCGTTTTGTGTTCTTTATATCTTTTGACGAAAGATCTGCCTGTTTGTCCAATATAGAACTTATTTGCATTTTAGTTTGTATTCTACTGGGTTATTGTATATGTTGGTATTGTTATTATTGCTGTGTCTGATAGCCGTTTGGCTTTTATTTGTTGTTCTGTAAGCTACATTGTATCCTGATTTTTTGAATTGGTGTACTATTTTATTTGTGAGTTTGTTTATGTATGTGAGGGTGATGAATTTGTTTGTGTTTGTGTTGTTGTTACTGTTCTTGTTGAGTAATTTTCTGTATAGTTTGTCTATTAAATAATTGTCATATCCATTTTTGTGAGTTAAATACACTCATGTCCACAACTAACTACACAGAGGAACTAAACACAATAAAATATTTAGCTCACAAAATCGTCTAAGAAATCTTAAAACGAAAACGTTTCCTCCAAGTGTAAGTTAACAACTTAACAACTTTTAGTTAACAAAAAGTCTGGTCGCGAGTAATAGCAAAAGAGTAATAACTAATTAACAACCAGTTTGTCATGAACAGCAACATTTCGATACTTAATATGAATACTACAAAACTTCAGACATTAGCAACTAAATTTAATATGTAATCACCAATTAATAGTCTAGAAACATGAATTAATGAATTCAGTTTATTATGGAGACAGTGTTCTTTTTTATTATTGACCACTTCCATTTTATTTCAAAGAAAAATAACAAATAAATAATTGTAAATATTTTTTTTTAAATCATCAATAGCAACTACATAATGTAAAGTGAATCCATTAACAAAAAAAATTGGTTGTATTTTAAAAAATGCTTGAAAAATTGGTAAAAAAAATTAACATGTTTTTAGTAATTAACTCAGTTTATCATTAATTTTGGACATGTATTAGAGGAGACCAAGATAAACTTTACCGATCACTCTGATCAGTCCTTCTTATAAATCTGTAGGGTCAAGTAAGCCCTAAGTTTAACTGTTCTAGTGCTGCTATCTATTGACTATTTAATGACTCTTTCAACACCATAACACTAAGTGTATTTGATGGAACAAGTGATTATCAGTTTTAACAAAAAACATACTATATTCCTGTAGATTTTAGAGTTTCAAGACTTCATTTTTGGGTATGTACAAATTTTTGATGATTTCATGTAACATCCTAACAGAATCATTTATAATTTTCCCTTTAATTTTAATTATAAAACAAACATGATGATGAGGTACATTTACAGACTTCCTTTAGGGCACATTTACTCAGTGTAAATGATTATGTTAGTGGACATTATACACTGGTAGTTTCTACTGAAACAGCTGAAGAGGCTTTTGGCTTAAAGGTTTTAGCTAATTGGTATAAAAGATTTGATAATCTACTTGCAGAGCTGGAATCACCAGTAGTCACAACTGTTCAGAATGCTGCAACGCTTTATTATTATGATACAAGTGGGATTAACAATAAGCCTATTACACTTTTTTCAACCCCAGCAAACATAAGACCTTCCAAAAATAGTAACTGCAAAAAGAAAACAAAAAAAGTAACATTTGTTGATTCCATCTTTGCGTGAGCTACTAGTAATCACTTACACTTTTAAAATGTTTTAAACTTGCCTATAGTAGCACTTACTTTACTTGTTGAGGACGGCCGTTTCGGGAGATGTGTCCCTTTGTCAACTCAGACCGTAACTCAAGGAGTTAGTAAAAAAGTGTAAGTAAAAAAAGTAAATATTGACTGACACTAAAATCAAAGCAGTGCTAACAGAAGAACAAAAGATTGCAAAGAAATAAATTCTCAAAAGAGAATGAAAAGTAAGAAATACTTCTGTTTACTACAAAAAATCAAAAGGATATCAACCACCTGGTTCCAAAACAATGTAGACATGATAGTTTAGAGCAGGGATAACCGATTTGTGGCCCCCAACCTGGTTTATGCAGCCTCAGACGAATGTTAAAAACATTACATTATTGATAAATGTGAAAAATAAACGTATGGATTGGTATAGGATATAGGTTGAACACAGTTCTTACTACCAGAGAGAGCTCTGTGGCTTGCAAAGTGATCCATTTTTTTAGAAAAGGTCAGAAACTGGTACTTTATTTTGGAGTCAATTGCTTGAGAAGAAATATCCCAAACTACGTGTCTTCAGTAGGAAAATACTTTCAATGTTTAGTAGCACATACCTTTGTGAATGCACCTTTTCAAGAATGATATTTATAAAATCAACTAGCTGTAACAGACTCACAGACAATCCGCTTCAAGTTCTGATAAAGGTTGCCAACACTTAAATTCAGATTGAATTTTATGAACTGTTGAACGATTGTGCCCGCCAAAAATGTTCTCAGTTAAGCAAAGTACGTACATTCTTACGGATGATTTTAAATTTGAGTTATTTTCTATATTGTGTTCCAATTTGATATTATACTTATTTTATTCCTTTGTGTATTGAGCTTTGTATTAAATATATATGAAAATATTTTGCGTAACGTTTATGGATTCATATTACTTCATATACGACGCACACTATACTATATATGTAATGTCTACTTATTGATGAATGTGTGAAATCAGTTGTGCTGTCTTTGTCTTCACTGAAAATATTGAAGTGGCCCTTTAGGATTAAGAAGTTGGCCATCTTTGGTTTAGAGAAATATAAAGATTAAATTCTTAATTTACTCGTCTTCACTTCTGTTAGGTATATTTGTATATATTCAAGTACTTTTCTCTGCTTTTCCTAACATTACAATATTTTCCTTTGTTGGTTTGTTTTGGAATGACTACATTTTAAAAACTTAAGTAGTACTCCTCTAAATTAACTTAGTCAGCTGGACGATGACAGTTAAAAGATTAGAGAGTACTATTTAACTTTTGAAAGTTAAGTCGTTCCAAAACGCATTAACAAAGGAAAATATTGTAATGTTTGGAAAGGCAGAAAAGTGTACTTTAATATATATAGATGGTAAAAGTATGGAGAAAGTGGAACTTTTACCCACACATGTTGTCTAGACAACAAGAAAGGGGAATGGATACCAGAAGTACTGTTGTACCTTGTGTAAAAGATGAAACCATGCTACTGTGACAAAAGAGAAACATTTACAATAATGATTTTTCCTTAATGTTTGCTATTATTAGCATATTGTTTAGTGTTTTTACTCTATTTGGTTTTATTATTTTTTTAATTTTATACTATTGTTTGCTGTTTACACTATGTTTTTAATTTCATAGTTAATTGTGGCATATGATATAGGCTACTTGACTGACAATTGAATGATTTGTACTTGTCATTACCCATTTATATATTCAGCGTGTGAGTTATATTACTCTGAGAGGTTTTGTGTAATATTCATACTAATGTTTCATGTGCTACAACAAATATTTGATAATATTTAGAGGTTTTATTAGATAAGCTAGGAATCCTGAAATATGACATAATTGTTGTTGAAATAACTGTTTTTACTAAAAAAATACAATATTGAATACACATACATGCCCCAACACACCTATAAGATATGTTATTGCAAATAAAACACATTATAAAATTTGGACCATTACAATTATGAGGTCTAAAATTAATTAGAAATATTGTGGGATAATCCGGATATTATAGGATAGTGAAAAATTCAAATAATAAATATAAAGGTATAACAATGAATATTGTTCACAATAGAATTGAGCCTCCCAACCAAGGCAATATTTTTACTTCTACTGTGCCGAAAGGACAAAAAAAAGTGGTGCAAACATTCTCTGAGGATTCAAAATGTTTGAAATTTCACTGTTTACTATCCCTATCTTTCAGCCAGATTTTTATTAAAAACTTTTGAATACAAATTGCTTTTTAGAGATATATTTCATATTTAAGTTCTAAGGATTTACAGTTAAACCGGTTTTATAAATCCGTTAAGGCAATTTTTGAGAAATTTGTCGCTCGGATCTACTACCTCTCAGCTAGATTTTACTAAAACCTTTTGAATAAAAACTGCTTTTTAGAGATATATTTCATATTTATGTTCTAAGGATTTACAGTTAAACTGGTTTAATAAGTCCGTTGAAGCAATTTTTGAGTAATTTGTTGCTGGATATCTCAGCAAGATTTTTACTAAAGTTTTTTGAAAAAAATTGTTTCTAGAGATGTATTTTATTTGTATGTTCTAAAGATTTACAGTTAAACCAGTTTTAATAAATACGTTAAATCATTTTTTGAAAATTTTTTCGCTTGGATCTTCTACCTCTTAGCCAGATTTTACTAAAACCTTTTGAAGATATATTTTATTTGTATGTTCTAAAGATTTACAGTTAAACCGGTTTTAATAAATCTGTTGAATCATTTTTTGAAAAATTTTTCGCTTGGATCTTCTACCTCTCAGACAGATTTTACTAAAACCTTTTGAAGATATATTTTATTTATATGTTCTAAAGATTTACAGTTAAACCGGTTTTAATAAATCCATCAAATCATTTTTTGAAAAATTTTTCGCTTGGATCTTCTACCTCTTAGCCAGATTTTACTAAAACCTTTTGAATAAAAATTGCCTTTTAGAGATATATTTTATTTATATGTTCTAAAGATTTACAGTTAAACTAGTTTTAATAAATACGTTAAGTCACTTTTTGAGAAATTTGTCGCTCGAATCTTCTACCTCTCAGCCAGATTTTTATTAAAACCTTTTAATTGCTTTATAGAGATATATTTTATACCTGTGTTCTAAAGATTTACAGTTAAACCAGTTTTAATAAAATCCGTTAAGACCATTTTTGAGGGATTTTTGTACTTTTTACAACCAAAATTCAAAACTGACTGAACTTAAAATCAAAATTATAAAAAAATTAATATAAATATTTGATTAAAGCGAACCTAGACTAAATCTCATTTAGTGTTCGTAAAGACGAGGCAGAATCCAAATACCCTTTTCACCCCACAAATTATTAAATGTATCCCCTCCCCAAATGGAATCATTTTTTTATTAATGACAGAATTTATTAATATTTTATCCGTTAGAAATTAAAGAAAATTTCAAATTTATTTGGCATGAATGGTATTCGTAGAGAGTACTGAAGTTAGACTAGGCCTATGTGCTGTACAGTTTCTTAAGTTGTAGTCCTATATAAGTTGTAGTTTAATTTTTGTAACAGGCCTATGTGTAAGCCGCCTCTCTATAGATGTTACTTGTTTATTTATATTTAATGTAACTTTTTATTCATATGTTCAACTTCATTTATATAATTAGAATAAAACATTGGATTGTTTGAATAGCGTCTTCGCAAAAAGCGCGATTTCTTTAACGTTTTGCGCAACCAGTAGGCCTATCGTCAGTTTACATACTTGTTTGTCGATGGCGGAACTGGCATTTGATAACACTGTTTACACGTAATCTAATCTACCGTATGTTTCAGAAATTCTAAAACCACATTTTACTCTTCAAAGTAACTCTTTCGTGTAATATTTTACAAAAGAGGACAGCAAACACGTTTTTCCAAATTGCAAGTACATATTATTCAACAGAATTTCAATTTGTTAGTCATCCTATTTATAGTTCTCTGTAAATAAAAAAACCGATAAGAACTATACAAAATATGGGTGATACAAATCAATAATTAACCAATCTATAAACCAACATGGTCCAGTGGAAGGGTGTTGGAAATGAAGGAGAATTACTGGAGCTATTTACCTTTTTATACATTATTTGTGAGGACAAATTTATTCAATAACTTAATTTCACCATTTATCCATAAAATTGTTTTCTCATTATTAGCCTAGAATTAAGTAGTTTGCTTTAGAAGTAAATGAAAATAATGATTCCACCCACGTTAATAACGTTTTGAAGAATTTAAACCATTTATATAAAAAAATGTTAAAACTTACATTTTCATCTTATTAGGTTTTACATTTTTATGCAAAACTAACGTAAAGGTATTTTTGAATAAGTTAATACAAAACTAGGGTAAAACTAGAAGATGTTCATTTCTGTTAAACCGAAACCAGATTATTTCTGTATTTTACAAGACACAATTTTGTTAATTTCTGTAGTAAAAACAAAATCTAATATTAAAAATTTAGGCCTACACGTTAAGCAAAACCATAAATGGAACACCGATCCAGAAAAAATAATTTTCCAGTTCAACCAATAACTCCTTAAATAAATACGTTTACATATTATATCAATTAATTAAGAAAAACGCTTCTTTTGTACTAGGTGTAGGCTATAGTTAAAAGGCTGCTAGTCCAAGGGTTTCTTAGAATTAATTTAGGCCTATCTTTGTTAAAGTAAGAAGTGAATAGGTTTCTAGATACCTACACCCACATATACCGCAAGATCGATTTGACGACCTCCATTTTAAACATAATTTTAAAATTTAAATTAAATATATAAATTTGTAATACTTCTGGCTTTTATATTTCGCCAAAAGATTAGCGTCGTTTTATTTTAATAAAAATCTGTTTAAATAGCGAATTTGCAGTGTATATGAACTGTTTCCAAGTAGTAGGGTAGGCTCCCCACCCCTCTATCAATGATCATAGTCCCCTTTTTGTACTATAATGTAGTTTAAAACTAAATCTTTCAAATACAATAACGCTTTCGTTCAATACTTACATGTTTATAAACAGCTATTTACAGGGAAATATCTAAAAGTTTAACGCGTGAAACACACGAAATCCAGAAAAGTTCCGCCACCTCTAAACATTCACTAGACTTTTAGAGTATTGACAGGTCTAGCGAGAACACAGCTATCGACCTAACTCCAACAGGCATGCGCCGTGCGGTTCCTTGGAATCAGCTGACGATAATTTACGTTACATTATGTATTACCGTACCGATTTCAATTTAATTGTAGTTTAACTCAAGTTTATTTGTCGTGTTTCTATCAGAGAAACTTACGTTGCAGTGAGAATGGTAAATTTTAAAGCATAAATCGAAATTAATAAGTGAAACATTTAAATTAATCGAGAGTATTGCTCTCTGCAGATATTGGGGCGTTACATCACATGACTCGTACTACCCTATTGAAACAAAATTATATTAAAAATAACTATTAAAATACTTTCACATGTTTAAAATACGCTCTTTAGACAGTTATATGTTAAACTACACTTTTAAGTTATAGTAATAATTTTTTATAAATTTTTTAAATAATAAAAAACGAGTAAATCTGTTGGAACGTTTTTGAAATGATTTGTAAAACGAGGGAAGGAAGCGGTCAATACTTTGATCGGCGAATGGGAGACGCCGTCCTTGTTTACTGAGTCCCCTGCAGCCTTACTGCTGGGAATATGGCGTTGGCGTTAGATGTGGGAGGTTATGGCAGAGGTAAGCTATTAGTTGTATGTCAAGTTCTCTAGTAATATTACCTGACACTAAACAGGAGATGACAACATGTTGCCTGTATCTAATCAGATTCCAAACAATACACAAATTTGCGAATCACTTAAACAACTGTTACTTGAATTTTGTTGTGGAAATATATAGAAAACGTTGCGTTTGCTTTAATTTTTAAGTACAAAATCACACTGATAATTGAAACAAAAATAACTAGAAAATCAAAAAGTACTCAACCTTTATTACTGCTATAGATAATTGTATTGAAAAAACATTATGTGGTATATGGCCTAAAGTGTGATAGAAACGTACAGGGTCTATGGGAAATCGGAGAAGGTTCATTTGAATTATAATAATGTTTATTGTTTTGGACGATCGGAATTTTATGTAAAATAATATTACAAAATTATTTCCAAGTCTAGTTAACATCTTCCATAATAAGCAAAGAATATTTGTATTGCTACATGCCATCATTATAATTCTTTAATTATATTTAGCAACATTTATTAATTATGAATGACAGAATAGTTAGACCTATTTTATAAACATTTTTACAACGTAATTTTAAAATTGCGGTTTTGACTATAGAAAATTATTAGTGTCTAGGATCCAAATTAAACTGTATATTAATCACTTTTACATTAGTTTATGACTGTCCGAACTTTAATTTATTTTGTAAATTTGTAAAAACTCACTGAGATAGAACGTTTTCGATCGCTCCTTGGCGTTCTTCGTCAGTGTCTAAACTATATATTCCAATCAATATACGATCATTAATGGATTTAATTACCTCTCACTAACAATCATTCAAGTTAGTATTGAATAGAACAAAGCAATTTTACTAGTCTTGAGTATTATAGCAAATATGTTGTAAACACTTTGACTATTGGGAAATTAAATAAGGTCAGTCCAAACGACATTAAAACTGCTACTTGAAATTTTTGAACAGTTTGCTATAATAATAGAGAGATCTCATTGGAAAAACGTTTTAAATGGATTTTTTTTTTTTAAAGGAGAAAGGTTAAAAGTGATATACCATTTTTAAGTTTTATAAGAAAACCAAATGAGAAACAAATAACTATTGATAAAATTACCAAAGGAGAAACAAAAATTATTAATAAAATTACCAAAAGATAAAGAAACATTATTATTAAAATTATGAAATGATAAACAAACACTAATTGATGAAATTACAACAAAAAAAACGAAACAAAGGCATTGATAAAATTACCAAATGAAAAAACAACACTTATTGACAAAATTACCAAATGAGAATCAAACATTAATGATAAATATACTAAATGATAAACCAACACTAATTGATAAAATTACGAAAAGAGAAAACAACCCCTTTTGGTATAATTGCCGAAAAGAAACCGACACTATTGATAAAATCATCAAATGAGAAACAAACACTTATTCATAACATTACCAAAGGATAAATGAACACTAATTGATTAAATTACCAAAAGAGAAAAACGCTTATTAATAAAATTTTAAAAAATGAGAAACAAACCCTTTTTCATAAAATTACCGAAGAGAAACCAATACTATTGACAAACTCATCAAATGAGAAAGAAACACTTATTGATAAAATTACCCAACCATAAGCGTGACGGATATTCTTTACAATTATATAATTTTCTTTTTCGCAAAAAGAACTTCGCAAATAAAAGCATTTAATTTTAGTACCAAAAGAACTGTATAATCCGGTTCGAGGCGTATTCACTGGAATTATCAATAAACGTTAGACAAACTATACAAGAATGGCCTCACTGATTAAATAGCTAACGCATAAAGGCTGCATTCAATAAACCATTATTTTTGTGTCGCTTTTATTGACTTTAGATGACATATTTTACCAAGTTTTTTAATGAACGTACAAAACAAGAAAAGGTTCTATGTATTTACTAAATATCAGCGTCTTATAGCTTTTTCATTACATTTAGGCAAATTGTAAACAGATGGCAGTTGAATTGCTTACTAAAGTTCATATAAAAATCAATGAAGTATACAATATCAAGAGCACTGTATGGATAATATCGGATCGTTAATACCTGCACCACATATTTCGTCACATTCTCGTGAAATATAACCTCGTAACTAATACTACCACCTCTAATCTGTTACTGACATTTTATGTAAAACTAAATTCTCTACAAGGGAAGTATACAATATCAAGAGCACCGTATGAATAATATCGGATCGTTAATACCTACTCCCACATATTTCGTCACATTCTCGTGAAATATAACCTCGTGACAAATACCACCACCTCTAATCTGTTACTGACATTTCATGTAAAACTTAATGCTCTACAAGGGAGGTATACAATATCAAGAGCACTGTATGGATAATATCGGATCGTTAATACCTGCACCACATATTTCGTCACATTCTCGTGAAATATAACCTCGTGACAAATACCACCACCTCTAATCTGTTACTGACATTTCATGTAAAACTTAATGCTCTACAAGGGAGGTATACAATATCAAGAGCACTGTATAAATAATATCGGATCGTTAATACCTACTCCCACATATTTCGTCACATTCTCGTGAAATATAACCACGTAACTAATACTACCACCTCTAATCTGTTACTGACATTTTATGTAAAACTTAATGCTCTACAAGGGAAGTATACAATATCAAGAGCACTGTATGGATAATATCGGATCGTTAATACCTGCACCACATATTTCGTCACATTCTCGTGAAATATAACCTCGTGACAAATACCACCACCTCTAATCTGTTACTGACATTTCATGTAAAACTTAATGCTCTACAAGGGAAGTATACAATATCAAGAGCACTGTATGGATAATATCGGATCGTTAATACCTGCACCACATATTTCGTCACATTCTCGTGAAATATAACCTCGTGACAAATACCACCACCTCTAATCTGTTACTGACATTTTATGTAAAACTTAATGCTCTACAAGGGAAGTATACAATATCAGGAGCACTGTATAAATAATATCGGATCGTTAATACCTACTCCCACATATTTCGTCACATTCTCGTGAAATATAACCACGTAACTAATACTACCACCTCTAATCTGTTACTGACATTTTATGTAAAACTTAATGCTCTACAAGGGAAGTATACAATATCAAGAGCACCGTACGAATAATATCGGATCGTTAATACCTACTCCCACATATTTCGTCACATTCTCGTGAAATATAACCACGTAACTAATACTACCACCTCTAATCTGTTACTGACATTTTATGTACAACCTAATGCTCTACAAGGGAAATATACAATATCAGGAGCACCATGTGAATAATATCGGATCGTTAATACCTACTCCCACATATTTCGTCACATTCTCGTGAAATATAACCACGTAACTAATACTACCACCTCTAATCTGTTACTGACATTTTATGTACAACCTAATGCTCTACAAGGGAAATATACAATATCAGGAGCACCATGTGAATAATATCGGATCGTTAATACCTACTCCCACATATTTCGTCACATTCTCGTGAAATATAACCACGTAACTAATACTACCACCTCTAATCTGTTACTGACATTTTATGTAAAACGTAATGCTCTACAAGGGAAATATACAATATCAGGAGCACCATGTGAATAATACCGGATCGTTAATACCTACTCCCACATATTTCGTCACATTCTCGTGAAATATAACCACGTAACTAATACCACCACCTCTAATCTGTTACTGACATTTCATGTAAAACTTAATGCTCTACAAGGGAAGTATACAATATCAAGAGCACCGTGTGAATAATATCGGATCGTTAATACCTACTCCCACATATTTCGTCACATTCTCGTGAAATATAACCACGTAACTAATACTACCACCTCTAATCTGTTACTGACATTTTATGTAAAACGTAATGCTCTACAAGGGAAATATACAATATCAGGAGCACCATGTGAATAATACCGGATCGTTAATACCTACTCCCACATATTTCGTCACATTCTCGTGAAATATAACCTCGTAACAAATACTACCACCTCTAATCTGTTACTGACATTTCATGTAAAACTAAATTCTATACAAGGGAAGTATACAATATCAGGAGCACTGTATGAATAATATCGGATCGTTAATACCTACTCCCACATATTTCGTCACATTCTCGTGAAATATAACCTCGTAACAAATACTACCACCTCTAATCTGTTACTGACATTTTATGTAAAACGTAATGCTCTACAAGGGAAATATACAATATCAGGAGCACCGTGTGAATAATATCGGATCGTTAATACCTACTCCCACATATTTCGTCACATTCTCGTGAAATATAACCTCGTAACAAATACTACCACCTCTAATCTGTTACTGACATTTTATGTAAAACGTAATGCTCTACAAGGGAAATATACAATATCAGGAGCACCGTGTGAATAATATCGGATCGTTAATACCTACTCCCACATATTTCGTCACATTCTCGTGAAATATAACCTCGTAACAAATACTACCACCTCTAATCTGTTACTGACATTTTATGTAAAACGTAATGCTCTACAAGGGAAATATACAATATCAAGAGCACCATGTGAATAATATCGGATCGTTAATACCTACTCCCACATATTTCGTCACATTCTCGTGAAATATAACCTCGTAACAAATACTACCACCTCTAATCTGTTACTGACATTTTATGTAAAACGTAATGCTCTACAAGGGAAATATACAATATCAGGAGCACCGTGTGAATAATATCGCATCGTTAATACCTACTCCCACATATTTCGTCACATTCTCGTGAAATATAACCTCGTAACTAATACTACCACCTCTAATCTGTTACTGACATTTTATGTACAACCTAATGCTCTACAAGGGAAGTATACAATATCAAGAGCACTGTATAAATAATATCGGATCGTTAATACCTACTCCCACATATTTCGTCACATTCTCGTGAAATATAACCTCGTAACAAATACTACCACCTCTAATCTGTTACTGACATTTTATGTAAAACGTAATGCTCTACAAGGGAAATATACAATATCAAGAGCACCATGTGAATAATATCGGATCGTTAATACCTACTCCCACATATTTCGTCACATTCTCGTGAAATATAACCTCGTAACAAATACTACCACCTCTAATCTGTTACTGACATTTTATGTAAAACGTAATGCTCTACAAGGGAAATATACAATATCAAGAGCACCATGTGAATAATATCGGATCGTTAATACCTACTCCCACATATTTCGTCACATTCTCGTGAAATATAACCTCGTAACAAATACTACCACCTCTAATCTGTTACTGACATTTTATGTAAAACGTAATGCTCTACAAGGGAAATATACAATATCAGGAGCACCGTGTGAATAATATCGGATCGTTAATACCTACTCCCACATATTTCGTCACATTCTCGTGAAATATAACCTCGTAACAAATACTACCACCTCTAATCTGTTACTGACATTTTATGTAAAACGTAATGCTCTACAAGGGAAATATACAATATCAAGAGCACTGTATGAATAATATCGGATCGTTAATACCTACTCCCACATATTTCGTCACATTCTCAGGAAATATAACCTCGTGACAAATACTACCAACTCTAATCTGTTACTGACATTTTATGTACAACCTAATGCTCTACAAGGGAAGTATACAATATCAGGAGCACCGTGTGAATAATATCGCATCGTTAATACCTACTCCCACATATTTCGTCACATTCTCAGGAAATATAACCTCGTGACAAATACTACCAACTCTAATCTGTTACTGACATTTTATGTACAACCTAATGCTCTACAAGGGAAGTATACAATATCAGGAGCACCGTGTGAATAATATCGCATCGTTAATACCTACTCCCACATATTTCGTCACATTCTCAGGAAATATAACCTCGTGACAAATACTACCAACTCTAATCTGTTACTGACATTTTATGTACAACCTAATGCTCTACAAGGGAAGTATACAATATCAAGAGCACCATGTGAATAATATCGCATCGTTAATACCTACTCCCACATATTTCGTCACATTCTCGTGAAATATAACCTCGTAACTAATACTACCACCTCTAATCTGTTACTGACATTTTATGTAAAACTTAATGCTCTACAAGGGAAGTATACAATATCAAGAGCACCATGTGAATAATATCGCATCGTTAATACCTACTCCCACATATTTCGTCACATTCTCAGGAAATATAACCTCGTGACAAATACTACCAACTCTAATCTGTTACTGACATTTTATGTACAACCTAATGCTCTACAAGGGAAGTATACAATATCAAGAGCACCATGTGAATAATATCGCATCGTTAATACCTACTCCCACATATTTCGTCACATTCTCGTGAAATATAACCTCGTAACTAATACTACCACCTCTAATCTGTTACTGACATTTTATGTAAAACTTAATGCTCTACAAGGGAAGTATACAATATCAGGAGCACCATGTGAATAATACCGGATCGTTAATACCTACTCCCACATATTTCGTCACATTCTCAGGAAATATAACCTCGTGACAAATACTACCAACTCTAATCTGTTACTGACATTTTATGTACAACCTAATGCTCTACAAGGGAAGTATACAATATCAAGAGCACCATGTGAATAATACCGGATCGTTAATACCTACTCCCACATATTTCGTCACATTCTCGTGAAATATAACCTCGTAACAAATACTACCACCTCTAATCTGTTACTGACATTTCATGTAAAACTTAATGCTCTACAAGGGAAGTATACAATATCAAGAGCACCATGTGAATAATACCGGATCGTTAATACCTACTCCCACATATTTCGTCACATTCTCAGGAAATATAACCTCGTGACAAATACTACCAACTCTAATCTGTTACTGACATTTTATGTACAACCTAATGCTCTACAAGGGAAGTATACAATATCAGGAGCACCGTGTGAATAATATCGCATCGTTAATACCTACTCCCACATATTTCGTCACATTCTCAGGAAATATAACCTCGTGACAAATACTACCAACTCTAATCTGTTACTGACATTTTATGTACAACCTAATGCTCTACAAGGGAAGTATACAATATCAAGAGCACCATGTGAATAATATCGCATCGTTAATACCTACTCCCACATATTTCGTCACATTCTCAGGAAATATAACCTCGTGACAAATACTACCAACTCTAATCTGTTACTGACATTTTATGTACAACCTAATGCTCTACAAGGGAAGTATACAATATCAGGAGCACCGTGTGAATAATACCGGATCGTTAATACCTACTCCCACATATTTCGTCACATTCTCAGGAAATATAACCTCGTGACAAATACTACCAACTCTAATCTGTTACTGACATTTTATGTACAACCTAATGCTCTACAAGGGAAGTATACAATATCAAGAGCACCATGTGAATAATATCGCATCGTTAATACCTACTCCCACATATTTCGTCACATTCTCGTGAAATATAACCTCGTAACTAATACTACCTTCTCTAATCTGTTACTGACATTTTATGTAAAACGTAATGCTCTACAAGGGAAATATACAATATCAGGAGCACCGTGTGAATAATATCGCATCGTTAATACCTACTCCCACATATTTCGTCACATTCTCGTGAAATATAACCTCGTAACTAATACTACCACCTCTAATCTGTTACTGACATTTTATGTAAAACGTAATGCTCTACAAGGGAAATATACAATATCAAGAGCACCGTGTGAATAATATCGCATCGTTAATACCTACTCCCACATATTTCGTCACATTCTCGTGAAATATAACCTCGTAACAAATACTACCTTCTCTAATCTGTTACTGACATTTTATGTAAAACGTAATGCTCTACAAGGGAAATATACAATATCAGGAGCACCATGTGAATAATACCGGATCGTTAATACCTACTCCCACATATTTCGTCACATTCTCGTGAAATATAACCTCGTAACTAATACTACCACCTCTAATCTGTTACTGACATTTTATGTACAACCTAATGCTCTACAAGGGAAGTATACAATATCAGGAGCACCGTGTGAATAATATCGCATCGTTAATACCTACTCCCACATATTTCGTCACATTCTCAGGAAATATAACCTCGTGACAAATACTACCAACTCTAATCTGTTACTGACATTTTATGTACAACCTAATGCTCTACAAGGGAAGTATACAATATCAAGAGCACCATGTGAATAATATCGCATCGTTAATACCTACTCCCACATATTTCGTCACATTCTCGTGAAATATAACCTCGTAACTAATACTACCACCTCTAATCTGTTACTGACATTTTATGTAAAACTTAATGCTCTACAAGGGAAGTATACAATATCAAGAGCACCATGTGAATAATATCGCATCGTTAATACCTACTCCCACATATTTCGTCACATTCTCAGGAAATATAACCTCGTGACAAATACTACCAACTCTAATCTGTTACTGACATTTTATGTACAACCTAATGCTCTACAAGGGAAGTATACAATATCAGGAGCACCGTGTGAATAATATCGCATCGTTAATACCTACTCCCACATATTTCGTCACATTCTCGTGAAATATAACCTCGTAACAAATACTACCTTCTCTAATCTGTTACTGACATTTTATGTAAAACGTAATGCTCTACAAGGGAAATATACAATATCAGGAGCACCATGTGAATAATATCGCATCGTTAATACCTACTCCCACATATTTCGTCACATTCTCGTGAAATATAACCTCGTAACTAATACTACCTTCTCTAATCTGTTACTGACATTTTATGTAAAACGTAATGCTCTACAAGGGAAATATACAATATCAGGAGCACCATGTGAATAATATCGCATCGTTAATACCTACTCCCACATATTTCGTCACATTCTCGTGAAATATAACCTCGTAACTAATACTACCTTCTCTAATCTGTTACTGACATTTTATGTAAAACGTAATGCTCTACAAGGGAAATATACAATATCAGGAGCACCATGTGAATAATATCGCATCGTTAATACCTACTCCCACATATTTCGTCACATTCTCGTGAAATATAACCTCGTAACTAATACTACCTTCTCTAATCTGTTACTGACATTTTATGTAAAACGTAATGCTCTACAAGGGAAATATACAATATCAGGAGCACCATGTGAATAATATCGCATCGTTAATACCTACTCCCACATATTTCGTCACATTCTCGTGAAATATAACCTCGTAACTAATACTACCTTCTCTAATCTGTTACTGACATTTTATGTAAAACGTAATGCTCTACAAGGGAAATATACAATATCAGGAGCACCATGTGAATAATATCGCATCGTTAATACCTACTCCCACATATTTCGTCACATTCTCGTGAAATATAACCTCGTAACTAATACTACCTTCTCTAATCTGTTACTGACATTTTATGTAAAACGTAATGCTCTACAAGGGAAATATACAATATCAGGAGCACCATGTGAATAATATCGCATCGTTAATACCTACTCCCACATATTTCGTCACATTCTCGTGAAATATAACCTCGTAACTAATACTACCTTCTCTAATCTGTTACTGACATTTTATGTAAAACGTAATGCTCTACAAGGGAAATATACAATATCAGGAGCACCATGTGAATAATATCGCATCGTTAATACCTACTCCCACATATTTCGTCACATTCTCGTGAAATATAACCTCGTAACTAATACTACCTTCTCTAATCTGTTACTGACATTTTATGTAAAACGTAATGCTCTACAAGGGAAATATACAATATCAGGAGCACCATGTGAATAATATCGCATCGTTAATACCTACTCCCACATATTTCGTCACATTCTCGTGAAATATAACCTCGTAACTAATACTACCACCTCTAATCTGTTACTGACATTTTATGTAAAACTTAATGCTCTACAAGGGAAGTATACAATATCAGGAGCACCATGTGAATAATACCGGATCGTTAATACCTACTCCCACATATTTCGTCACATTCTCAGGAAATATAACCACGTAACTAATACCACCACCTCTAATCTGTTACTGACATTTTATGTAAAACTTAATGCTCTACAAGGGAAGTATACAATATCAAGAGCACCATGTGAATAATACCGGATCGTTAATACCTACTCCCACATATTTCGTCACATTCTCAGGAAATATAACCTCGTGACAAATACTACCTTCTCTAATCTGTTACTGACATTTTATGTAAAACGTAATGCTCTACAAGGGAAGTATACAATATCAAGAGCACCATGTGAATAATACCGGATCGTTAATACCTACTCCCACATATTTCGTCACATTCTCAGGAAATATAACCTCGTAACAAATACTACCTTCTCTAATCTGTTACTGACATTTTATGTACAACCTAATGCTCTACAAGGGAAGTATACAATATCAAGAGCACCATGTGAATAATACCGGATCGTTAATACCTACTCCCACATATTTCGTCACATTCTCAGGAAATATAACCACGTAACTAATACTACCACCTCTAATCTGTTACTGACATTTTATGTACAACCTAATGCTCTACAAGGGAAGTATACAATATCAGGAGCACCATGTGAATAATATCGCATCGTTAATACCTACTCCCACATATTTCGTCACATTCTCAGGAAATATAACCTCGTAACAAATACTACCTTCTCTAATCTGTTACTGACATTTTATGTACAACCTAATGCTCTACAAGGGAAGTATACAATATCAAGAGCACCATGTGAATAATACCGGATCGTTAATACCTACTCCCACATATTTCGTCACATTCTCAGGAAATATAACCTCGTAACAAATACTACCTTCTCTAATCTGTTACTGACATTTTATGTACAACCTAATGCTCTACAAGGGAAGTATACAATATCAGGAGCACCATGTGAATAATACCGGATCGTTAATACCTACTCCCACATATTTCGTCACATTCTCAGGAAATATAACCACGTAACTAATACTACCACCTCTAATCTGTTACTGACATTTTATGTACAACCTAATGCTCTACAAGGGAAGTATACAATATCAAGAGCACCATGTGAATAATACCGGATCGTTAATACCTACTCCCACATATTTCGTCACATTCTCAGGAAATATAACCACGTAACTAATACTACCACCTCTAATCTGTTACTGACATTTTATGTACAACCTAATGCTCTACAAGGGAAGTATACAATATCAAGAGCACCATGTGAATAATACCGGATCGTTAATACCTACTCCCACATATTTCGTCACATTCTCAGGAAATATAACCTCGTAACAAATACTACCTTCTCTAATCTGTTACTGACATTTTATGTACAACCTAATGCTCTACAAGGGAAGTATACAATATCAAGAGCACCATGTGAATAATACCGGATCGTTAATACCTACTCCCACATATTTCGTCACATTCTCAGGAAATATAACCACGTAACAAATACTACCTTCTCTAATCTGTTACTGACATTTTATGTACAACCTAATGCTCTACAAGGGAAGTATACAATATCAAGAGCACCATGTGAATAATACCGGATCGTTAATACCTACTCCCACATATTTCGTCACATTCTCAGGAAATATAACCTCGTAACAAATACTACCTTCTCTAATCTGTTACTGACATTTTATGTACAACCTAATGCTCTACAAGGGAAGTATACAATATCAAGAGCACCATGTGAATAATACCGGATCGTTAATACCTACTCCCACATATTTCGTCACATTCTCAGGAAATATAACCACGTAACTAATACTACCACCTCTAATCTGTTACTGACATTTTATGTACAACCTAATGCTCTACAAGGGAAGTATACAATATCAAGAGCACCGTGTGAATAATATCGGATCGTTAATACCTACTCCCACATATTTCGTCACATTCTCGTGAAATATAACCTCGTAACAAATACTACCACCTCTAATCTGTTACTGACATTTCATGTAAAACGTAATGCTCTACAAGGGAAGTATACAATATCAAGAGCACCATGTGAATAATACCGGATCGTTAATACCTACTCCCACATATTTCGTCACATTCTCAGGAAATATAACCTCGTGACAAATACTACCAACTCTAATCTGTTACTGACATTTTATGTACAACCTAATGCTCTACAAGGGAAGTATACAATATCAAGAGCACCATGTGAATAATATCGCATCGTTAATACCTACTCCCACATATTTCGTCACATTCTCGTGAAATATAACCTCGTAACAAATACTACCACCTCTAATCTGTTACTGACATTTTATGTACAACCTAATGCTCTACAAGGGAAGTATACAATATCAAGAGCACCATGTGAATAGTATCGGATCGTTAATACCTACTCCCACATATTTCGTCACATTCTCGTGAAATATAACCTCGTAACAAATACTACCACCTCTAATCTGTTACTGACATTTCATGTAAAACGTAATGCTCTACAAGGGAAGTATACAATATCAGGAGCACCATGTGAATAATACCGGATCGTTAATACCTACTCCCACATATTTCGTCACATTCTCAGGAAATATAACCTCGTGACAAATACTACCAACTCTAATCTGTTACTGACATTTTATGTACAACCTAATGCTCTACAAGGGAAGTATACAATATCAGGAGCACCATGTGAATAATATCGCATCGTTAATACCTACTCCCACATATTTCGTCACATTCTCGTGAAATATAACCTCGTAACAAATACTACCACCTCTAATCTGTTACTGACATTTCATGTAAAACGTAATGCTCTACAAGGGAAGTATATAATATCAAGAGCACCATGTGAATAATATCGCATCGTTAATACCTACTCCCACATATTTCGTCACATTCTCAGGAAATATAACCTCGTGACAAATACTACCAACTCTAATCTGTTACTGACATTTTATGTACAACCTAATGCTCTACAAGGGAAGTATACAATATCAAGAGCACCATGTGAATAATATCGGATCGTTAATACCTACTCCCACATATTTCGTCACATTCTCGTGAAATATAACCTCGTAACAAATACTACCAACTCTAATCTGTTACTGACATTTTATGTAAAACTTAATGCTCTACAAGGGAAGTATACAATATCAAGAGCACCATGTGAATAATATCGCATCGTTAATACCTACTCCCACATATTTCGTCACATTCTCGTGAAATATAACCTCGTAACAAATACTACCACCTCTAATCTGTTACTGACATTTCATGTAAAACGTAATGCTCTACAAGGGAAGTATACAATATCAAGAGCACCATGTGAATAATACCGGATCGTTAATACCTACTCCCACATATTTCGTCACATTCTCAGGAAATATAACCTCGTGACAAATACTACCAACTCTAATCTGTTACTGACATTTTATGTACAACCTAATGCTCTACAAGGGAAGTATACAATATCAGGAGCACCATGTGAATAATATCGCATCGTTAATACCTACTCCCACATATTTCGTCACATTCTCGTGAAATATAACCTCGTAACAAATACTACCACCTCTAATCTGTTACTGACATTTTATGTACAACCTAATGCTCTACAAGGGAAGTATACAATATCAGGAGCACCATGTGAATAATATCGCATCGTTAATACCTACTCCCACATATTTCGTCACATTCTCGTGAAATATAACCTCGTAACAAATACTACCACCTCTAATCTGTTACTGACATTTTATGTACAACCTAATGCTCTACAAGGGAAGTATACAATATCAGGAGCACCATGTGAATAATATCGGATCGTTAATACCTACTCCCACATATTTCGTCACATTCTCGTGAAATATAACCACGTAACAAATACTACCACCTCTAATCTGTTACTGACATTTCATGTAAAACGTAATGCTCTACAAGGGAAATATACAATATCAGGAGCACCATGTGAATAATATCGCATCGTTAATACCTACTCCCACATATTTCGTCACATTCTCGTGAAATATAACCTCGTAACAAATACTACCACCTCTAATCTGTTACTGACATTTTATGTAAAACTTAATGCTCTACAAGGGAAGTATACAATATCAAGAGCACCATGTGAATAATATCGCATCGTTAATACCTACTCCCACATATTTCGTCACATTCTCGTGAAATATAACCTCGTAACAAATACTACCACCTCTAATCTGTTACTGACATTTTATGTAAAACTTAATGCTCTACAAGGGAAGTATACAATATCAAGAGCACCATGTGAATAATATCGCATCGTTAATACCTACTCCCACATATTTCGTCACATTCTCGTGAAATATAACCTCGTAACTAATACTACCTTCTCTAATCTGTTACTGACATTTTATGTACAACCTAATGCTCTACAAGGGAAGTATACAATATCAGGAGCACCATGTGAATAATATCGCATCGTTAATACCTACTCCCACATATTTCGTCACATTCTCGTGAAATATAACCTCGTAACTAATACTACCTTCTCTAATCTGTTACTGACATTTTATGTACAACCTAATGCTCTACAAGGGAAATATACAATATCAGGAGCACCATGTGAATAATATCGCATCGTTAATACCTACTCCCACATATTTCGTCACATTCTCGTGAAATATAACCTCGTAACTAATACTACCTTCTCTAATCTGTTACTGACATTTTATGTACAACCTAATGCTCTACAAGGGAAGTATACAATATCAGGAGCACCATGTGAATAATATCGCATCGTTAATACCTACTCCCACATATTTCGTCACATTCTCGTGAAATATAACCTCGTAACAAATACTACCACCTCTAATCTGTTACTGACATTTTATGTACAACCTAATGCTCTACAAGGGAAGTATACAATATCAGGAGCACCATGTGAATAATATCGGATCGTTAATACTTACTCCCACATATTTCGTCACATTCTCGTGAAATATAACCACGTAACAAATACTACCACCTCTAATCTGTTACTGACATTTCATGTAAAACGTAATGCTCTACAAGGGAAATATACAATATCAGGAGCACCATGTGAATAATATCGCATCGTTAATACCTACTCCCACATATTTCGTCACATTCTCGTGAAATATAACCTCGTAACAAATACTACCTTCTCTAATCTGTTACTGACATTTTATGTACAACCTAATGCTCTACAAGGGAAGTATACAATATCAAGAGCACCATGTGAATAATATCGCATCGTTAATACCTACTCCCACATATTTCGTCACATTCTCGTGAAATATAACCTCGTAACAAATACTACCTTCTCTAATCTGTTACTGACATTTTATGTAAAACGTAATGCTCTACAAGGGAAATATACAATATCAGGAGCACCATGTGAATAATACCGGATCGTTAATACCTACTCCCACATATTTCGTCACATTCTCGTGAAATATAACCTCGTAACAAATACTACCTTCTCTAATCTGTTACTGACATTTTATGTACAACCTAATGCTCTACAAGGGAAGTATACAATATCAAGAGCACCATGTGAATAATATCGCATCGTTAATACCTACTCCCACATATTTCGTCACATTCTCGTGAAATATAACCTCGTAACAAATACTACCTTCTCTAATCTGTTACTGACATTTTATGTAAAACGTAATGCTCTACAAGGGAAATATACAATATCAGGAGCACCATGTGAATAATACCGGATCGTTAATACCTACTCCCACATATTTCGTCACATTCTCGTGAAATATAACCTCGTAACTAATACTACCACCTCTAATCTGGTACTGACATTTTATGTAAAACTTAATGCTCTACAAGGGAGGTATACAATATCAGGAGCACTGTATGAATAATATCGCATCGTTAATACCTACTCCCACATATTTCGTCACATTCTCGTGAAATTTAACCTCGTAACTAATACTACCACCTCTAATCTGTTACTGACATTTTATGTAAAACTTAATGCTCTACAAGGGAAGTATACAATATCAAGAGCACCATGTGAATAATATCGCATCGTTAATACCTACTCCCACATATTTCGTCACATTCTCGTGAAATTTAACCTCGTAACTAATACTACCACCTCTAATCTGTTACTGACATTTTATGTACAACCTAATGCTCTACAAGGGAAGTATACAATATCAAGAGCACCATGTGAATAATATCGCATCGTTAATACCTACTCCCACATATTTCGTCACATTCTCGTGAAATTTAACCTCGTAACTAATACTACCACCTCTAATCTGTTACTGACATTTTATGTAAAACTTAATGCTCTACAAGGGAAGTATACAATATCAAGAGCACCGTGTGAATAATATCGCATCGTTAATACCTACTCCCACATATTTCGTCACATTCTCGTGAAATTTAACCTCGTAACTAATACTACCACCTCTAATCTGTTACTGACATTTTATGTAAAACTTAATGCTCTACAAGGGAAGTATACAATATCAAGAGCACCGTGTGAATAATATCGCATCGTTAATACCTACTCCCACATATTTCGTCACATTCTCGTGAAATTTAACCTCGTAACTAATACTACCACCTCTAATCTGTTACTGACATTTTATGTAAAACTTAATGCTCTACAAGGGAAGTATACAATATCAAGAGCACCGTGTGAATAATATCGCATCGTTAATACCTACTCCCACATATTTCGTCACATTCTCGTGAAATATAACCACGTAACTAATACTACCACCTCTAATCTGTTACTGACATTTTATGTAAAACTTAATGCTCTACAAGGGAAGTATACAATATCAAGAGCACCGTGTGAATAATATCGCATCGTTAATACCTACTCCCACATATTTCGTCACATTCTCGTGAAATATAACCTCGTAACAAATACTACCACCTCTAATCTGTTACTGACATTCCATGTAAAACTAAATTCTCTACAAGGGAGGTATACAATATCAGGAGCACCGTGTGAATAATATCGGATCGTTAATACCTACTCCCACATATTTCGTCACATTCTCGTGAAATATAACCACGTAACTAATACTACCACCTCTAATCTGTTACTGGCATTTTATGTAAAACTTAATGCTCTAGAAGGGAGGTATACAATATCAGGAGCACCGTGTGAATAATATCGGATCGTTAATACCTACTCCCACATATTTCGTCACATTCTCGTGAAATATAACCTCGTAACAAATACTACCACCTCTAATCTGTTACTGGCATTTTATGTAAAACTTAATGCTCTAGAAGGGAGGTATACAATATCAGGAGCACCGTGTGAATAATATCGGATCGTTAATACCTACTCCCACATATTTCGTCACATTCTCGTGAAATATAACCACGTAACTAATACTACCACCTCTAATCTGTTACTGGCATTTTATGTAAAACTTAATGCTCTAGAAGGGAGGTATACAATATCAGGAGCACCGTGTGAATAATATCGGATCGTTAATACCTACTCCCACATATTTCGTCACATTCTCGTGAAATATAACCACGTAACTAATACTACCACCTCTAATCTGTTACTGGCATTTTATGTAAAACTTAATGCTCTAGAAGGGAGGTATACAATATCAGGAGCACCGTGTGAATAATATCGGATCGTTAATACCTACTCCCACATATTTCGTCACATTCTCGTGAAATATAACCTCGTAACAAATACTACCACCTCTAATCTGTTACTGACATTTTATGTAAAACGTAATGCTCTACAAGGGAAATATACAATATCAGGAGCACCGTGTGAATAATATCGCATCGTTAATACCTACTCCCACATATTTCGTCACATTCTCGTGAAATATAACCACGTAACTAATACTACCACCTCTAATCTGTTACTGGCATTTTATGTAAAACTTAATGCTCTAGAAGGGAGGTATACAATATCAGGAGCACTGTATGAATAATATAGGATCGTTAATACCTACTCCCACATATTTCGTCACATTCTCGTGAAATATAACCACGTAACTAATACTACCACCTCTAATCTGTTACTGGCATTTTATGTAAAACTTAATGCTCTAGAAGGGAGGTATACAATATCAGGAGCACTGTATAAATAATATCGGATCGTTAATACCTACTCCCACATATTTCGTCACATTCTCGTGAAATATAACCACGTAACTAATACTACCACCTCTAATCTGTTACTGGCATTTTATGTAAAACTTAATGCTCTAGAAGGGAGGTATACAATATCAGGAGCACTGTATAAATAATATCGGATCGTTAATACCTACTCCCACATATTTCGTCACATTCTCGTGAAATATAACCACGTAACTAATACTACCACCTCTAATCTGTTACTGGCATTTTATGTAAAACTTAATGCTCTAGAAGGGAGGTATACAATATCAGGAGCACTGTATAAATAATATCGGATCGTTAATACCTACTCCCACATATTTCGTCACATTCTCGTGAAATATAACCACGTAACTAATACTACCACCTCTAATCTGTTACTGGCATTTTATGTAAAACTTAATGCTCTAGAAGGGAGGTATACAATATCAGGAGCACTGTATAAATAATATCGGATCGTTAATACCTACTCCCACATATTTCGTCACATTCTCGTGAAATATAACCACGTAACTAATACTACCACCTCTAATCTGTTACTGGCATTTTATGTAAAACTTAATGCTCTAGAAGGGAGGTATACAATATCAGGAGCACTGTATGAATAATATAGGATCGTTAATACCTACTCCCACATATTTCGTCACATTCTCGTGAAATATAACCACGTAACTAATACTGCCACCTCTAATCTGTTACTGGCATTTTATGTAAAACTTAATGCTCTAGAAGGGAGGTATACAATATCAAGAGCACTGCATGAATAATATCGGATCGTTAATAACTACTCCCACATATTTCGTCACATTCTTGTGAAATATAACCTCGTGACAAATACTACCACCTCTAATCTGTTACTGACATTTTATGTAAAACTTAATACTCTACAAGGGAAGTATACAATATCAAGAGCACTGTATAAATAATATCGGATCGTTAATACCTACTCCCACATATTTCGTAACATTCTCGGGAAATATAACCTCGTAACTAATACTACCACCTCTAATCTGTTACTGACATTTCATGTAAAACTTAATGCTCTACAAGGGAAGTATACAATATCAAGAGCACCGTATGAATAATATCGGATCATTAATACCTACTCCCACAAATTTCGTCACATTCTCGTGAAATATAACCTCGTGACAAATACTACCACCTCTAATCTGTTACTGACATTTCATGTAAAACCTAATGCTCTACAAGGGAAGTATACAATATCAGGAGCACTGTATGAATAATATCGTATCGTTAATACCTACTCCCACAAATTTCGTCACATTCTCGTGAAATATAACCTCGTAACTAATACTACCACCTCTAATCTGTTACTGACATTTCATGTAAAACTTAATGCTCTAAAAGGGAGGTATACAATATCAGGAGCACTGTATGAATAATATCGGATCGTTAATACCTACTCCCACATATTTCGTCACATTCTCGTGAAATATAACCACGTAACTAATACTACCACCTCTAATCTGTTACTGACATTTTATGTAAAACCTAATGCTCTACAAGGGAGGTATACAATATCAAGAGCACCGTGTGAAGAATATCGGATCGTTAATACCTACTCCCACATATTTCGTAACATTCTCGGGAAATATAACCTCGTAACTAATACTACCACCTCTAATCTGTTACTGACATTTCATGTAAAACTTAATGCTCTACAAGGGAGGTATACAATATCAAGAGCACCGTGTGATAATATCGGATCGTTAATACCTACTCCCACATATTTCGTCACATTCTCGTGAAATATAACCTCGTGACAAATACTACCAACTCTAATCTGTTACTGACATTTTATGTAAAACTAAATTCTATACAAGGGAAGTATACAATATCAAGAGCACCGTATGAATAATATCGGATCGTTAATACCTACTCCCACATATTTCGTCACATTCTCGTGAAATATAACCTCGTGACAAATACTACCAACTCTAATCTGTTACTGACATTTTATGTACAACCTAATGCTCTACAAGGGAGGTATACAATATCAAGAGCACCGTGTGATAATATCGGATCGTTAATACCTACTCCCACATATATCGTCACATTCTCGGGAAATATAACCACGTAACTAATACTACCACCTCTAACCTGTTACTGACATTTTATGTAAAACTTAATGCTCTACAAGGGAGGTATACAATATCAGGAGCACTGTATAAATAATACCGGATCGTTAATACCTACTCCCACATATTTCGTCACATTCTCAGGAAATATAACCACGTAACTAATACTACCACCTCTAACCTGTTACTGACATTTTATGTAAAACTTAATGCTCTACAAGGGAGGTATACAATATCAGGAGCACTGTATGATAATATCGGATCGTTAATACCTACTCCCACATATTTCGTCACATTCTCAGGAAATATAACCACGTAACTAATACTACCACCTCTAATCTGTTACTGACATTCCATGTAAAACTTAATGCTCTACAAGGGAAGTATACAATATCAAGAGCACTGTATGAATAATATCTGATCGTTAATACCTACTCCCACATATTTCGTCACATTCTCGTGAAATATAACCTCGTAACTAATACTACCACCTCTAATCTGTTACTGACATTTTATGTAAAACTTAATGCTCTACAAGGGAAGTATACAATATCAGGAGCACTGTATGATAATATCGGATCGTTAATACCTACTCCCACATATTTCGTCACATTCTCAGGAAATATAACCACGTAACTAATACTACCACCTCTAATCTGTTACTGACATTTTATGTACAACCTAATGCTCTACAAGGGAAGTATACAATATCAAGAGCACTGTATGAATAATATCTGATCGTTAATACCTACTCCCACATATTTCGTCACATTCTCGTGAAATATAACCTCGTAACTAATACTACCACCTCTAATCTGTTACTGACATTTTATGTACAACCTAATGCTCTACAAGGGAAGTATACAATATCAAGAGCACTGTATGAATAATATCTGATCGTTAATACCTACTCCCACATATTTCGTCACATTCTCGTGAAATATAACCTCGTAACTAATACTACCACCTCTAATCTGTTACTGACATTTTATGTAAAACTTAATGCTCTACAAGGGAAGTATACAATATCAGGAGCACTGTATGAATAATATCTGATCGTTAATACCTACTCCCACATATTTCGTCACATTCTCGTGAAATATAACCACGTAACTAATACTACCACCTCTAATCTGTTACTGACATTTTATGTACAACCTAATGCTCTACAAGGGAAGTATACAATATCAAGAGCACTGTATGAATAATATCTGATCGTTAATACCTACTCCCACATATTTCGTCACATTCTCGTGAAATATAACCTCGTAACTAATACTACCACCTCTAATCTGTTACTGACATTTTATGTACAACCTAATGCTCTACAAGGGAAGTATACAATATCAAGAGCACTGTATGAATAATATCTGATCGTTAATACCTACTCCCACATATTTCGTCACATTCTCGTGAAATATAACCTCGTAACTAATACTACCACCTCTAATCTGTTACTGACATTTTATGTAAAACTTAATGCTCTACAAGGGAAGTATACAATATCAGGAGCACTGTATGATAATATCGGATCGTTAATACCTACTCCCACATATTTCGTCACATTCTCGTGAAATATAACCTCGTAACTAATACTACCACCTCTAATCTGTTACTGACATTTTATGTAAAACTTAATGCTCTACAAGGGAAGTATACAATATCAAGAGCACTGTATGAATAATATCTGATCGTTAATACCTACTCCCACATATTTCGTCACATTCTCGGGAAATATAACCTCGTAACTAATACTACCACCTCTAATCTGTTACTGACATTTTATGTAAAACTTAATGCTCTACAAGGGAAGTATACAATATCAGGAGCACTGTATGATAATATCGGATCGTTAATACCTACTCCCACATATTTCGTCACATTCTCAGGAAATATAACCACGTAACTAATACTACCACCTCTAATCTGTTACTGACATTTTATGTACAACCTAATGCTCTACAAGGGAAGTATACAATATCAAGACCACCGTGTGAATAGTATCGGATCGTTAATACCTACTCCCACATATTTCGTCACATTCTCGGGAAATATAACCACGTAACTAATACTACCACCTCTAACCTGTTACTGACATTTTATGTAAAACTTAATGCTCTACAAGGGAGGTATACAATATCAGGAGCACTGTATGATAATATCGGATCGTTAATACCTACTCCCACATATTTCGTCACATTCTCAGGAAATATAACCACGTAACTAATACTCCCACCTCTAATCTGTTACTGACATTTTATGTAAAACTTAATGCTCTACAAGGGAGGTATACAATATCAGGAGCACTGTATGATAATATCGGATCGTTAATACCTACTCCCACATATTTCGTCACATTCTCAGGAAATATAACCACGTAACTAATACTACCTTCTCTAATCTGTTACTGACATTTTATGTACAACCTAATGCTCTACAAGGAAAGTATACAATATCAAGAGCACTGTATAAATAATATCGGATCGTTAATACCTACTCCCACATATTTCGTCACATTCTCAGGAAATATAACCACGTAACTAATACTACCACCTCTAATCTGTTACTGACATTTTATGTAAAACTTAATGCTCTACAAGGAAAGTATACAATATCAAGAGCACTGTATAAATAATATCGGATCGTTAATACCTACTCCCACATATTTCGTCACATTCTCAGGAAATATAACCACGTAACTAATACTACCACCTCTAATCTGTTACTGACATTTTATGTAAAACTTAATGCTCTACAAGGGAAGTATACAATATCAAGAGCACCGTGTGAAGAATATCGGATCGTTAATACCTACTTCCACATATTTCGTCACATTCTCAGGACATATAACCACGTAACTAATACTACCACCTCTAATCTATTACTGACATTTTATGTAAAACTTAATGCTCTACAAGGGAAGTATACAATATCAAGAGCACTGTATAAATAGTATCGGATCGTTAATACCTACTCCCACATATTTCGTCACATTCTCAGGAAATATAACCACGTAACTAATACTACCACCTCTAATCTGTTACTGACATTTTATGTAAAACTTAATGCTCTACAAGGGAAGTATACAATATCAAGAGCACCGTGTGAATAGTATCGGATCGTTAATACCTACTCCCACATATTTCGTCACATTCTCGGGAAATATAACCTCGTAACAAAAACTACCACCTCTAATCTGTTACTGACATTTTATGTAAAACTTAATGCTCTACAAGGGAAGTATACAATATCAAGAGCACGGTGTGATAATATCGGATCGTTAATACCTACTCCCACATATTTCGTCACATTCTCGGGAAATATAACCTCGTAACTAATACTACCACCTCTAATCTGTTACTGACATTTCATGTAAAACTTAATGCTCTACAAGGGAAGTATACAATATCAAGAGCACCGTATGAATAATATCGGATCATTAATACCTACTCCCACAAATTTCGTCACATTCTCGTGAAATATAACCTCGTGACAAATACTACCACCTCTAATCTGTTACTGACATTTCATGTAAAACCTAATGCTCTACAAGGGAAGTATACAATATCAGGAGCACTGTATGAATAATATCGTATCGTTAATACCTACTCCCACAAATTTCGTCACATTCTCGTGAAATATAACCTCGTAACTAATACTACCTTCTCTAATCTGTTACTGACATTTTATGTACAACCTAATGCTCTACAAGGAAAGTATACAATATCAAGAGCACCGTGTGATAATATCGGATCGTTAATACCTACTCCCACATATTTCGTCACATTCTCGTGAAATATAACCTCGTGACAAATACTACCAACTCTAATCTGTTACTGACATTTTATGTAAAACTAAATTCTATACAAGGGAAGTATACAATATCAAGAGCACCGTATGAATAATATCGGATCGTTAATACCTACTCCCACATATTTCGTCACATTCTCGTGAAATATAACCTCGTGACAAATACTACCAACTCTAATCTGTTACTGACATTTTATGTACAACCTAATGCTCTACAAGGGAGGTATACAATATCAAGAGCACCGTGTGATAATATCGGATCGTTAATACCTACTCCCACATATATCGTCACATTCTCGGGAAATATAACCACGTAACTAATACTACCACCTCTAACCTGTTACTGACATTTTATGTAAAACTTAATGCTCTACAAGGGAGGTATACAATATCAGGAGCACTGTATAAATAATACCGGATCGTTAATACCTACTCCCACATATTTCGTCACATTCTCAGGAAATATAACCACGTAACTAATACTACCACCTCTAACCTGTTACTGACATTTTATGTAAAACTTAATGCTCTACAAGGGAGGTATACAATATCAAGAGCACTGTATGATAATATCGGATCGTTAATACCTACTCCCACATATTTCGTCACATTCTCAGGAAATATAACCACGTAACTAATACTACCACCTCTAATCTGTTACTGACATTCCATGTAAAACTTAATGCTCTACAAGGGAGGTATACAATATCAGGAGCACTGTATGATAATATCGGATCGTTAATACCTACTCCCACATATTTCGTCACATTCTCAGGAAATATAACCACGTAACTAATACTACCACCTCTAACCTGTTACTGACATTTTATGTAAAACTTAATGCTCTACAAGGGAGGTATACAATATCAGGAGCACTGTATGATAATATCGGATCGTTAATACCTACTCCCACATATTTCGTCACATTCTCAGGAAATATAACCACGTAACTAATACTACCACCTCTAATCTGTTACTGACATTCCATGTAAAACTTAATGCTCTACAAGGGAGGTATACAATATCAGGAGCACTGTATGGATAATATCGGATCGTTAATACCTACTCCCACATATTTCGTCACATTCTCAGGAAATATAACCACGTAACTAATACTACCACCTCTAATCTGTTACTGACATTTTATGTACAACCTAATGCTCTACAAGGAAAGTATACAATATCAAGAGCACCGTGTGAATAATATCGGATCGTTAATACCTACTTCCACATATTTCGTCACATTCTCAGGAAAAATAACCACGTAACTAATACTACCACCTCTAATCTATTACTGACATTTTATGTAAAACTTAATGCTCTACAAGGGAAGTATACAATATCAAGAGCACTGTATAAATAATATCGGATCGTTAATACCTACTCCCACATATTTCGTCACATTCTCAGGAAATATAACCACGTAACTAATACTACCACCTCTAATCTGTTACTGATATTTTATGTAAAACTTAATGCTCTACAAGGGAAGTATACAATATCAAGACCACCGTGTGAATAGTATCGGATCGTTAATACCTACTCCCACATATTTCGTCACATTCTCGGGAAATATAACCACGTAACTAATACTACCACCTCTAACCTGTTACTGACATTTTATGTAAAACTTAATGCTCTACAAGGGAGGTATACAATATCAGGAGCACTGTATGATAATATCGGATCGTTAATACCTACTCCCACATATTTCGTCACATTCTCAGGAAATATAACCACGTAACTAATACTCCCACCTCTAATCTGTTACTGACATTTTATGTAAAACTTAATGCTCTACAAGGGAGGTATACAATATCAGGAGCACTGTATGATAATATCGGATCGTTAATACCTACTCCCACATATTTCGTCACATTCTCAGGAAATATAACCACGTAACTAATACTACCTTCTCTAATCTGTTACTGACATTTTATGTACAACCTAATGCTCTACAAGGAAAGTATACAATATCAAGAGCACTGTATAAATAATATCGGATCGTTAATACCTACTCCCACATATTTCGTCACATTCTCAGGAAATATAACCACGTAACTAATACTACCACCTCTAATCTGTTACTGACATTTTATGTAAAACTTAATGCTCTACAAGGAAAGTATACAATATCAAGAGCACTGTATAAATAATATCGGATCGTTAATACCTACTCCCACATATTTCGTCACATTCTCAGGAAATATAACCACGTAACTAATACTACCACCTCTAATCTGTTACTGACATTTTATGTAAAACTTAATGCTCTACAAGGGAAGTATACAATATCAAGAGCACCGTGTGAAGAATATCGGATCGTTAATACCTACTTCCACATATTTCGTCACATTCTCAGGACATATAACCACGTAACTAATACTACCACCTCTAATCTATTACTGACATTTTATGTAAAACTTAATGCTCTACAAGGGAAGTATACAATATCAAGAGCACTGTATAAATAGTATCGGATCGTTAATACCTACTCCCACATATTTCGTCACATTCTCAGGAAATATAACCACGTAACTAATACTACCACCTCTAATCTGTTACTGACATTTTATGTAAAACTTAATGCTCTACAAGGGAAGTATACAATATCAAGAGCACCGTGTGAATAGTATCGGATCGTTAATACCTACTCCCACATATTTCGTCACATTCTCGGGAAATATAACCTCGTAACAAAAACTACCACCTCTAATCTGTTACTGACATTTTATGTAAAACTTAATGCTCTACAAGGGAAGTATACAATATCAAGAGCACGGTGTGATAATATCGGATCGTTAATACCTACTCCCACATATTTCGTCACATTCTCGGGAAATATAACCTCGTAACTAATACTACCACCTCTAATCTGTTACTGACATTTCATGTAAAACTTAATGCTCTACAAGGGAAGTATACAATATCAAGAGCACCGTATGAATAATATCGGATCATTAATACCTACTCCCACAAATTTCGTCACATTCTCGTGAAATATAACCTCGTGACAAATACTACCACCTCTAATCTGTTACTGACATTTCATGTAAAACCTAATGCTCTACAAGGGAAGTATACAATATCAGGAGCACTGTATGAATAATATCGTATCGTTAATACCTACTCCCACAAATTTCGTCACATTCTCGTGAAATATAACCTCGTAACTAATACTACCTTCTCTAATCTGTTACTGACATTTTATGTACAACCTAATGCTCTACAAGGAAAGTATACAATATCAAGAGCACCGTGTGATAATATCGGATCGTTAATACCTACTCCCACATATTTCGTCACATTCTCGTGAAATATAACCTCGTGACAAATACTACCAACTCTAATCTGTTACTGACATTTTATGTAAAACTAAATTCTATACAAGGGAAGTATACAATATCAAGAGCACCGTATGAATAATATCGGATCGTTAATACCTACTCCCACATATTTCGTCACATTCTCGTGAAATATAACCTCGTGACAAATACTACCAACTCTAATCTGTTACTGACATTTTATGTACAACCTAATGCTCTACAAGGGAGGTATACAATATCAAGAGCACCGTGTGATAATATCGGATCGTTAATACCTACTCCCACATATATCGTCACATTCTCGGGAAATATAACCACGTAACTAATACTACCACCTCTAACCTGTTACTGACATTTTATGTAAAACTTAATGCTCTACAAGGGAGGTATACAATATCAGGAGCACTGTATAAATAATACCGGATCGTTAATACCTACTCCCACATATTTCGTCACATTCTCAGGAAATATAACCACGTAACTAATACTACCACCTCTAACCTGTTACTGACATTTTATGTAAAACTTAATGCTCTACAAGGGAGGTATACAATATCAAGAGCACTGTATGATAATATCGGATCGTTAATACCTACTCCCACATATTTCGTCACATTCTCAGGAAATATAACCACGTAACTAATACTACCACCTCTAATCTGTTACTGACATTCCATGTAAAACTTAATGCTCTACAAGGGAGGTATACAATATCAGGAGCACTGTATGATAATATCGGATCGTTAATACCTACTCCCACATATTTCGTCACATTCTCAGGAAATATAACCACGTAACTAATACTACCACCTCTAACCTGTTACTGACATTTTATGTAAAACTTAATGCTCTACAAGGGAGGTATACAATATCAGGAGCACTGTATGATAATATCGGATCGTTAATACCTACTCCCACATATTTCGTCACATTCTCAGGAAATATAACCACGTAACTAATACTACCACCTCTAATCTGTTACTGACATTCCATGTAAAACTTAATGCTCTACAAGGGAGGTATACAATATCAGGAGCACTGTATGGATAATATCGGATCGTTAATACCTACTCCCACATATTTCGTCACATTCTCAGGAAATATAACCACGTAACTAATACTACCACCTCTAATCTGTTACTGACATTTTATGTACAACCTAATGCTCTACAAGGAAAGTATACAATATCAAGAGCACCGTGTGAATAATATCGGATCGTTAATACCTACTTCCACATATTTCGTCACATTCTCAGGAAAAATAACCACGTAACTAATACTACCACCTCTAATCTATTACTGACATTTTATGTAAAACTTAATGCTCTACAAGGGAAGTATACAATATCAAGAGCACTGTATAAATAATATCGGATCGTTAATACCTACTCCCACATATTTCGTCACATTCTCAGGAAATATAACCACGTAACTAATACTACCACCTCTAATCTGTTACTGATATTTTATGTAAAACTTAATGCTCTACAAGGGAAGTATACAATATCAAGACCACCGTGTGAATAGTATCGGATCGTTAATACCTACTCCCACATATTTCGTCACATTCTCGGGAAATATAACCACGTAACTAATACTACCACCTCTAACCTGTTACTGACATTTTATGTAAAACTTAATGCTCTACAAGGGAGGTATACAATATCAGGAGCACTGTATGATAATATCGGATCGTTAATACCTACTCCCACATATTTCGTCACATTCTCAGGAAATATAACCACGTAACTAATACTCCCACCTCTAATCTGTTACTGACATTTTATGTAAAACTTAATGCTCTACAAGGGAGGTATACAATATCAGGAGCACTGTATGATAATATCGGATCGTTAATACCTACTCCCACATATTTCGTCACATTCTCAGGAAATATAACCACGTAACTAATACTACCTTCTCTAATCTGTTACTGACATTTTATGTAAAACTTAATGCTCTACAAGGGAGGTATACAATATCAGGAGCACTGTATGATAGTATCGGATCGTTAATACCTACTCCCACATATTTCGTCACATTCTCGGGAAATATAACCACGTAACTAATACTACCACCTCTAACCTGTTACTGACATTTTATGTAAAACTTAATGCTCTACAAGGGAGGTATACAATATCAGGAGCACTGTATGATAATATCGGATCGTTAATACCTACTCCCACATATTTCGTCACATTCTCAGGAAATATAACCACGTAACTAATACTCCCACCTCTAATCTGTTACTGACATTTTATGTAAAACTTAATGCTCTACAAGGGAGGTATACAATATCAGGAGCACTGTATGATAATATCGGATCGTTAATACCTACTCCCACATATTTCGTCACATTCTCAGGAAATATAACCACGTAACTAATACTACCTTCTCTAATCTGTTACTGACATTTTATGTACAACCTAATGCTCTACAAGGGAAGTATACAATATCAAGAGCACTGTATAAATAATATCGGATCGTTAATACCTACTCCCACATATTTCGTCACATTCTCAGGAAATATAACCACGTAACTAATACTACCACCTCTAATCTGTTACTGACATTTTATGTAAAACTTAATGCTCTACAAGGGAAGTATACAATATCAAGAGCACTGTATAAATAATATCGGATCGTTAATACCTACTCCCACATATTTCGTCACATTCTCAGGAAATATAACCACGTAACTAATACTACCACCTCTAATCTGTTACTGACATTTTATGTAAAACTTAATGCTCTACAAGGGAAGTATACAATATCAAGAGCACCGTGTGAAGAATATCGGATCGTTAATACCTACTTCCACATATTTCGTCACATTCTCAGGACATATAACCACGTAACTAATACTACCACCTCTAATCTATTACTGACATTTTATGTAAAACTTAATGCTCTACAAGGGAAGTATACAATATCAAGAGCACTGTATAAATAGTATCGGATCGTTAATACCTACTCCCACATATTTCGTCACATTCTCAGGAAATATAACCACGTAACTAATACTACCACCTCTAATCTGTTACTGACATTTTATGTAAAACTTAATGCTCTACAAGGGAAGTATACAATATCAAGAGCACCGTGTGAATAGTATCGGATCGTTAATACCTACTCCCACATATTTCGTCACATTCTCGGGAAATATAACCTCGTAACAAAAACTACCACCTCTAATCTGTTACTGACATTTTATGTAAAACTTAATGCTCTACAAGGGAAGTATACAATATCAAGAGCACCGTGTGAATAGTATCGGATCGTTAATACCTACTCCCACATATTTCGTCACATTCTCGGGAAATATAACCTCGTAACAAAAACTACCACCTCTAATCTGTTACTGACATTTTATGTAAAACTTAATGCTCTACAAGGGAAGTATACAATATCAAGAGCACCGTGTGAATAGTATCGGATCGTTAATACCTACTCCCACATATTTCGTCACATTCTCGGGAAATATAACCTCGTAACAAAAACTACCACCTCTAATCTGTTACTGACATTTTATGTAAAACTTAATGCTCTACAAGGGAAGTATACAATATCAAGAGCACCGTGTGATAATATCGGATCGTTAATACCTACTCCCACATATTTCGTCACATTCTCGGGAAATATAACCTCGTAACTAATACTACCACCTCTAATCTGTTACTGACATTTCATGTAAAACTTAATGCTCTACAAGGGAAGTATACAATATCAAGAGCACAGTATGAATAATATCGGATCGTTAATACCTACTCCCACATATTTCGTCACATTCTCGGGAAATATAACATCGTAACAAATACTACCACCTCTAATCTATTACTGACATTTTATGTACAACCTAATGCTCTACAAGGGAGGTATACAATATCAAGAGCACCGTGTGATAATATCGGATCGTTAATACCTACTCCCACATATTTCGTCACATTCTCGGGAAATATAACCTCGTAACTAATACTACCACCTCTAATCTGTTACTGACATTTCATGTAAAACTTAATGCTCTACAAGGGAAGTATACAATATCAAGAGCACCGTGTGATAATATCGGATCGTTAATACCTACTCCCACATATTTCGTCACATTCTCGGGAAATATAACCTCGTAACTAATACTACCACCTCTAATCTGTTACTGACATTTCATGTAAAACTTAATGCTCTACAAGGGAGGTATACAATATCAAGAGCACTGTATGAATAATATCGGATCGTTAATACCTACTCCCACATATTTCGTCACATCTCGTGAAATATAACCTCGTAACTAATACTACCACCTCTAATCTATTACTGACATTTTATGTAAAACTAAATTCTATACAAGGGAAGTATACAATATCAAGAGCACCGTATGAATAATTACGGATCGTTAATACCTACTCCCACATATTTCGTCACATTCTCGTGAAATATAACCTCGTGACAAATACTACCATCTCTAATCTGTTACTGACATTTCATGTAAAACTTAATGCTCTACAAGGGAAGTATACAATATCAAGAGCACTGTATGAATAATATCGGATCGTTAATACCTACTCCCACATATTTCGTCACATTCTCGTGAAATATAACCACGTAACTAATACTCCCACCTCTAATCTGTTACTGACATTTTATGTAAAACTAAATTCTCTACAAGGGAAGTATACAATATCAGGAGCACTGTATGAATAATATCGGATCGTTAATACCTACTCCCACATATTTCGTCACATTCTCGTGAAACATAACCACGTAACGAATACTACCACCTCTAATCTGTTACTGACATTTTATGTAAAACTAAATTCTCTACAAGGGAAGTATACAATATCAGGAGCACTGTATGAATAATATCTGATCGTTAATACCTACTCCCACATATTTCGTCACATTCTCGTGAAATATAACCACGTAACGAATACTACCACCTCTAATCTGTTACTGACATTTTATGTAAAACTAAATTCACTACAAGGGAAGTATACAATATCAAGAGCACTGTATGAATAATATCGGATCGTTAATACCTACTCCCACATATTTCGTCACATTCTCGTGAAATATAACCACGTAACGAATACTACCACCTCTAATCTGTTACTGACATTTTATGTAAAACTAAATTCACTACAAGGGAAGTATACAATATCAGGAGCACTGTATGAATAATATCGGATCGTTAATACCTACTCCCACATATTTCGTCACATTCTCGTGAAATATAACCACGTAACGAATACTACCACCTCTAATCTGTTACTGACATTTTATGTAAAACTAAATTCACTACAAGGGAAGTATACAATATCAAGAGCACTGTATGAATAATATCGGATCGTTAATACCTACTCCCACATATTTCGTCACATTCTCGTGAAATATAACCACGTAACGAATACTACCACCTCTAATCTGTTACTGACATTTTATGTAAAACTAAATTCTCTACAAGGGAAGTATACAATATCAGGAGCACTGTATGAATAATATCGGATCGTTAATACCTACTCCCACATATTTCGTCACATTCTCGTGAAATATAACCACGTAACTAATACTCCCACCTCTAATCTGTTACTGACATTTTATGTAAAACTAAATGCTCTACAAGGGAAGTATACAATATCAGGAGCACTGTATGAATAATATCGGATCGTTAATACCTACTCCCACATATTTCGTAACATTCTCGTGAAATATAACCACGTAACTAATACTCCCACCTCTAATCTGGTACTGACATTTCATGTAAAACTAAATTCTCTACAAGGGAAGTATACAATATCAAGAGCACCGTATGAATAATATCGGATCGTTAATACCTACGCCCACATATTTCGTCACATTCTCGTGAAATATAACCACGTAACTAATACTCCCACCTCTAATCTGTTACTGACATTTTATGTAAAACTAAATTCTCTACAAGGGAAGTATACAATATCAGGATCACTGTATGAATAATATCGGATCGTTAATACCTACTCCCACATATTTCGTCACATTCTCGTGAAATATAACCACGTAACTAATACTCCCACCTCTAATCTGTTACTGACATTTTATGTAAAACTTAATGCTCTACAAGGGAGGTATACAATATCAGGAGCAGTGTATGAATAATATCGGATCGTTAATACCTACTCCCACATATTTCGTCACATTCTCGTGAAATATAACCACGTAACGAATACTACCACCTCTAATCTGTTACTGACATTTTATGTAAAACTAAATTCTCTACAAGGGAAGTATACAATATCAAGAGCACTGTATGAATAATATCGGATCGTTAATACCTACTCCCACATATTTCGTCACATTCTCGTGAAATATAACCACGTAACTAATACTACCACCTCTAATCGGTTACTGACATTTTATGTAAAACTTAATGCTCTACAAGGGAGGTATACAATATCAAGAGCACTGTATGAATAATATCGGATCGTTAATACCTACTCCCACATATTTCGTCACATTCTCGTGAAATATAACCACGTAACAAATACTACCACCTCTAATCTGGTACTGACATTTTATGTAAAACTTAATGCTCTACAAGGGAAGTATACAATATCAGGAGCACTGTATGAATAATATCGGATCGTTAATACCTACTCCCACATATTTCGTCACATTCTCGTGAAATATAACCACGTAACAAATACTAACACCTCTAATCTGGTACTGACATTTCATGTAAAACTAAATTCTCTACAAGGGAAGTATACAATATCAAGAGCACCGTATGAATAATATCGGATCGTTAATACCTACTCCCACATATTTCGTCACATTCTCGTGAAATATAACCACGTAACTAATACTCCCACCTCTAATCTGTTACTGACATTTTATGTAAAACTTAATGCTCTACAAGGGAAGTATACAATATCAGGAGCACTGTATGAATAATATCGGATCGTTAATACCTACTCCCACATATTTCGTCACATTCTCGTGAAATATAACCACGTAACTAATACTACCACCTCTAATCTGTTACTGACATTTCATGTAAAACTAAATTCTCTACAAGGGAAGTATACAATATCAAGAGCACTGTATGAATAATATCTGATCGTTAATACCTACTCCCACATATTTCGTCACATTCTCGTGAAATATAACCACGTAACTAATACTACCACCTCTAATCTGTTACTGACATTTATGTAAAACTTAATGCTCTAAAAGGGAGGTATACAATATCAAGAGCACTGTATGAATAATATCGGATCGGTAATACCTACTCCCACATATTTCGTCACATTCTCGTGAAATATAACCACGTAACTAATACTCCCACCTCTAATCTGTTACTGACATTTTATGTAAAACTTAATGCTCTACAAGGGAAGTATACAATATCAGGAGCACTGTATGAATAATATCGGATCGTTAATACCTACTCCCACATATTTCGTCACATTCTCGTGAAATATAACCACGTAACTAATACTACCACCTCTAATCTGTTACTGACATTTCATGTAAAACTAAATTCTCTACAAGGGAAGTATACAATATCAAGAGCACCGTATGAATAATATCTGATCGTTAATACCTACTCCCACATATTTCGTAACATTCTCGGGAAATATAACCTCGTAACAAATACTACTACCTCTAATCTGTTACTGACATTTCATGTAAAACTTAATGCTCTACAAGGGAAGTATACAATATCAAGAGCACTGTATGAATAATATCGGATAGTTAATACCTACTCCCACATATTTCGTCACATTCTCGTGAAATATAACCACGTAACTAATACTACCACCTCTAATCTGTTACTGACATTTATGTAAAACTTAATGCTCTAAAAGGGAGGTATACAATATCAAGAGCACTGTATGAATAATATCGGATCGGTAATACCTACTCCCACATATTTCGTCACATTCTCGTGAAATATAACCACGTAACAAATACTACCACCTCTAATCTGGTACTGACATTTCATGTAAAACTAAATTCTCTACAAGGGAAGTATACAATATCAAGAGCACCGTATGAATAATATCGGATCGTTAATACCTACTCCCACATATTTCGTCACATTCTCGTGAAATATAACCACGTAACTAATACTCCCACCTCTAATCTGTTACTGACATTTTATGTAAAACTTAATGCTCTACAAGGGAAGTATACAATATCAGGAGCACTGTATGAATAATATCGGATCGTTAATACCTACTCCCACATATTTCGTCACATTCTCGTGAAATATAACCACGTAACTAATACTACCACCTCTAATCTGTTACTGACATTCCATGTAAAACTAAATTCTCTACAAGGGAAGTATACAATATCAAGAGCACTGTATGAATAATATCTGATCGTTAATACCTACTCCCACATATTTCGTCACATTCTCGTGAAATTTAACCTCGTAACTAATACTACCATCTCTAATCTGTTACTGACATTTTATGTAAAACTTAATGCTCTACAAGGGAGGTATACAATATCAAGAGCACTGTATGAATAATATCGGATCGTTAATACCTACTCCCACATATTTCGTCACATTCTCGTGAAATATAACCACGTAACGAATACTACCACCTCTAATCTGTTACTGACATTTTATGTAAAACTAAATTCTCTACAAGGGAGGTATACAATATCAGGAGCACTGTATGAATAATATCGGATCGTTAATACCTACTCCCACATATTTCGTCACATTCTCGTGAAATATAACCACGTAACGAATACTACCACCTCTAATCTGTTACTGACATTTTAAGTAAAACTAAATTCTCTACAAGGGAAGTATACAATATCAAGAGCACTGTATGAATAATATCGGATCGTTAATACCTACTCCCACATATTTCGTCACATTCTCGTGAAATATAACCACGTAACTAATACTACCACCTCTAATCTGTTACTGACATTTTATGTAAAACTTAATGCTCTACAAGGGAGGTATACAATATCAAGAGCACTGTATGAATAATATCGGATCGTTAATACCTACTCCCACATATTTCGTCACATTCTCGTGAAATATAACCACGTAACGAATACTACCACCTCTAATCTGTTACTGACATTTTATGTAAAACTAAATTCTCTACAAGGGAAGTATACAATATCAGGAGCACTGTATGAATAATATCGGATCGTTAATACCTACTCCCACATATTTCGTCACATTCTCGTGAAATATAACCACGTAACTAATACTCCCACCTCTAATCTGTTACTGACATTTTATGTAAAACTAAATGCTCTACAAGGGAAGTATACAATATCAGGAGCACTGTATGAATAATATCGGATCGTTAATACCTACTCCCACATATTTCGTCACATTCTCGTGAAATATAACCACGTAACTAATACTCCCACCTCTAATCTGGTACTGACATTTCATGTAAAACTAAATTCTCTACAAGGGAAGTATACAATATCAAGAGCACCGTATGAATAATATCGGATCGTTAATACCTACGCCCACATATTTCGTCACATTCTCGTGAAATATAACCACGTAACTAATACTCCCACCTCTAATCTGTTACTGACATTTTATGTAAAACTAAATTCTCTACAAGGGAAGTATACAATATCAGGAGCACTGTATGAATAATATCGGATCGTTAATACCTACTCCCACATATTTCGTCACATTCTCGTGAAATATAACCACGTAACTAATACTCCCACCTCTAATCTGTTACTGACATTTTATGTAAAACTAAATGCTCTACAAGGGAAGTATACAATATCAGGAGCACTGTATGAATAATATCGGATCGTTAATACCTACTCCCACATATTTCGTCACATTCTCGTGAAATATAACCACGTAACTAATACTCTCACCTCTAATCTGGTACTGACATTTCATGTAAAACTAAATTCTCTACAAGGGAAGTATACAATATCAAGAGCACCGTATGAATAATATCGGATCGTTAATACCTACGCCCACATATTTCGTCACATTCTCGTGAAATATAACCACGTAACTAATACTCCCACCTCTAATCTGTTACTGACATTTTATGTAAAACTAAATTCTCTACAAGGGAAGTATACAATATCAGGAGCACTGTATGAATAATATCGGATCGTTAATACCTACTCCCACATATTTCGTCACATTCTCAGGAAATATAACCACGTAACTAATACTACCACCTCTAATCTGTTACTGGCATTTTATGTAAAACTTAATGCTCTACAACGGAGGTATACAATATCAGGAGCAGTGTATGAATAATATCGGATCGTTATACCTACTCCCACATATTTCGTCACATTCTCGTGAAATATAACCACGTAACTAATATTCCCACCTCTAATCTGTTACTGACATTTTATGTAAAACTTAATGCTCTACAAGGGAGGTATACAATATCAGGTGCACTGTATGAATAATATCGGATCGTTAATACCTACTCCCACATATTTCGTCACATTCTCGTGAAATATAACCACGTAACAAATACTACCACCTCTAATCTGGTACTGACATTTCATGTAAAACTAAATTCTCTACAAGGGAGGTATACAATATCAGGAGCACTGTATGAATAATATCGGATCGTTAATACCTACTCCCACATATTTCGTCACATTCTCGTGAAATATAACCACGTAACAAATACTACCACCTCTAATCTGGTACTGACATTTCATGTAAAACTTAATGCTCTACAAGGGAAGTATACAATATCAGGAGCACTGTATGAATAATATCGGATCGTTAATACCTACTCCCACATATTTCGTCACATTCTCGTGAAATATAACCACGTAACAAATACTACCACCTCTAATCTGGTACTGACATTTCATGTAAAACTTAATGCTCTACAAGGGAAGTATACAATATCAGGAGCACTGTATGAATAATATCGGATCGTTAATACCTACTCCCACATATTTCGTCACATTCTCGTGAAATATAACCACATAACGAATACTACCACCTCTAATCTGTTACTGACATTTTATGTAAAACTTAATGCTCTACAAGGGAAGTATACAATATCAGGAGCACTGTATGAATAATATCGGATCGTTAATACCTACTCCCACATATTTCGTCACATTCTCGTGAAATATAACCACGTAACTAATACTACCACCTCTAATCTGTTACTGACATTTTATGTACAACCTAATGCTCTACAAGGGAAGTATACAATATCAGGAGCACTGTATGAATAATATCGGATCGTTAATACCTACTCCCACATATTTCGTCACATTCTCAGGAAATATAACCACGTAACTAATACTACCACCTCTAATCTGTTACTGACATTTTATGTAAAACTTAATGCTCTACAAGGGAGGTATACAATATCAAGAGCACTGTATGAATAATATCGGATCGTTAATACCTACTCCCACATATTTCGTCACATTCTCGTGAAATATAACCACGTAACAAATACTACCACCTCTAATCTGGTACTGACATTTCATGTAAAACTAAATTCTCTACAAGGGAGGTATACAATATCAGGAGCACTGTATGAATAATATCGGATCGTTAATACCTACTCCCACATATTTCGTCACATTCTCGTGAAATATAACCACATAACGAATACTACCACCTCTAATCTGTTACTGACATTTTATGTAAAACTTAATGCTCTACAAGGGAAGTATACAATATCAGGAGCACTGTATGAATAATATCGGATCGTTAATACCTACTCCCACATATTTCGTCACATTCTCGTGAAATATAACCACGTAACAAATACTACCACCTCTAATCTGGTACTGACATTTCATGTAAAACTAAATTCTCTACAAGGGAAGTATACAATATCAAGAGCACCGTATGAATAATATCTGATCGTTAATACCTACTCCCACATATTTCGTCACATTCTCGTGAAATATAACCACGTAACAAATACTACCACCTCTAATCTGTTACTGACATTCCATGTAAAACTAAATTCTCTACAAGGGAAGTATACAATATCAAGAGCACTGTATGAATAATATCTGATCGTTAATACCTACTCCCACATATTTCGTCACATTCTCGTGAAATATAACCACGTAACAAATACTACCACCTCTAATCTGTTACTGACATTCCATGTAAAACTAAATTCTCTACAAGGGAAGTATACAATATCAAGAGCACTGTATGAATAATATCTGATCGTTAATACCTACTCCCACATATTTCGTCACATTCTCGTGAAATATAACCACGTAACAAATACTACCACCTCTAATCTGTTACTGACATTCCATGTAAAACTAAATTCTCTACAAGGGAAGTATACAATATCAAGAGCACTGTATGAATAATATCGAATCGTTAATACCTACTCCCACATATTTCGTCACATTCTCGTGAAATATAACCACGTAACTAATACTACCACCTCTAATCTGTTACTGACATTCCATGTAAAACTAAATTCTCTACAAGGGAAGTATACAATATCAAGAGCACCGTATGAATAATATCGGATCGTTAATACCTACTCCCACATATTTCGTCACATTCTCGTGAAATATAACCACGTAACAAATACTACCACCTCTAATCTGTTACTGATATTTCATGTAAAACGTAATGCTCTACAAGGGAAGTATACAATATCAAGAGCACTGTATGAATAATATTGGATCGTTAATACCTACTCCCACATATTTCGTCACATTCTCGGGAAATATAACCTCGTAACTAATACTACCACCTCTAATCTGTTACTGATATTTCATGTAAAACGTAATGCTCTACAAGGGAAGTATACAATATCAAGAGCACTGTATGAATAATATTGGATCGTTAATACCTACTCCCACATATTTCGTCACATTCTCGTGAAATATAACCACGTAACAAATACTACCACCTCTAATCTGTTACTGATATTTCATGTACAACCTAATGCTCTACAAGGAAAGTATACAATATCAAGAGCACTGTATGAATAATATTGGATCGTTAATACCTACTCCCACATATTTCGTCACATTCTCGGGAAATATAACCTCGTAACTAATACTACCACCTCTAATCTGTTACTGATATTTCATGTAAAACGTAATGCTCTACAAGGGAAGTATACAATATCAAGAGCACTGTATGAATAATATTGGATCGTTAATACCTACTCCCACATATTTCGTCACATTCTCGTGAAATATAACCACGTAACAAATACTACCACCTCTAATCTGTTACTGATATTTCATGTACAACCTAATGCTCTACAAGGAAAGTATACAATATCAAGAGCACTGTATGAATAATATTGGATCGTTAATACCTACTCCCACATATTTCGTCACATTCTCGGGAAATATAACCTCGTAACTAATACTACCATCTCTAATCTGTTACTGATATTTCATGTAAAACGTAATGCTCTACAAGGGAAGTATACAATATCAGGAGCACTGTATGAATAATATTGGATCGTTAATACCTACTCCCACATATTTCGTCACATTCTCGGGAAATATAACCACGTAACTAATACTACCATCTCTAATCTGTTACTGACATTTTATGTAAAACTTAATTCTCTACAAGGGAAGTATACAATATCAAGAGCCCCGTGTTAATAATATCGGATTTGTTCTGTTTTTTATGTGTGTTTCTGTGTTTAAGTTTATGGATTGTCTAATTATTTTGTCCATGTGTTTTGATAATTTATGTGCAGGGCATTCTGGTGTTTGATGATGGCTCGGATGGGGACGTTGGGTTTGTGAATTTTGGGAAGAGCGCGGAGATAATACACACGCACACAAAATTATTTACTGGCACAGATATGTCGATGATATCATAACACTATACAGAGGCAACTCCCGTCAATGCGAAAAACTCCTCACCTACACTAATAAAATACACCCAAAACTCCACTTCACTTCAGAATTGAAATCAACCGATTCCTAAACTTCCTCGACCTAAACATAACAAAAAGCCACACACAAAAACACAGTTTCAACATTTACAGGAAACCCATAACGACAGACACACTTATCTACAACACCTCATACCACCCTATCCAACATAAACACGCTGCCTTCAGATCCATGCTCCATAGACTTAAAGAAGTCCCAATGACCACAGAAAACATAAACAAAGAACTAGCCACAATTAAATATTTAGCATACACATAAGGATACAACACCATAATAATAGACAAACTATGGTACAAAATACAAAAAAAACACTAAAATTAACACTACAGACAGGGAAAACAGATATATCACATTACCATTCATAAACAAAACAACAAACAAAATAGCCCGCTAATTTCAAAAAATAGGATACAAAATAGCATACAAAACTAATAACAAGTTACAATACAAAATACAACACAACACCAACAACAAGGATAAACTACAAGCACCAGGCGTATACAAACTGAACTCCGACGAATGTAACAAGTTCTACATTGGACAAACAGGTCACAGCTTTAAACAAAGAAGCGAAAAACACAAACAGAACACCAACTCAACATTTACAACCACATAAAAGATACAGGACACAAGTACACAGACATTTATCATAACCTAGAAATACTACACGTCAACAAAAAAGGACCACAACTCAACACACTAGAACAATATGAAATTTACAGACACACAAAAACACAAAGCACAAAGTATTAAACGAACAAACTCAATACAAATCACACATACACTTCGATACTATCGAAAACCAACCTTTAAAACCATCACCGCTTGACCCAACATCTCCAAGCAGAAGACACTGATGAAACGATTTTCATCAGTGCCGATAGCGATCGAAAACGTCCTGTCTCAGTAAGTTTTAACAAATTTACTAAATTCAAAGTTCGGATAGTCATAAACTATTGTTTAAGCTATTAATAAGATTCACCGAACGTAATGGACTATAAAATTCAAGAATTTAAAGTTCTGTTGGCTAATTTTACTCAAATAAAAAAGAGAGTACTTATTGCTTGTCGATTCCTTGGATCTTGACCGTTGTTACTGCTTCGATGTACTTCCACATAACTCTTTTAAGATTCCTAATTCTTTATTAATTTACTTACGTCGCACTTTTACCTTGTAAATTATACAAATACAAAAATTTACATTTCCCTTAATTTTACTAACAAATTTTAACCCTAATTAACAAATCTGACACTTGGTCCCCCCCTAATACATCTACCCTCTTCTGAAGTTCCTCCAATACTACCTGATCACTTCCTTTTTCAACCCCGCGTCATCTCTCCTTATTACGGAGAGCTCCTGAAATTACTTATTTTCAGTTAATTTGGTTATTCCTATAACCATCTACAAAGACCATGCCGTAACGGTACATTATTATAAACCAAGTAATTTGGGAAGTCCTATCTTAAAATAGTTGAACCCTTCTTTTGTTAAAGATGCCCCAGCCCCTTTATGATTACTTCGACAAAAACAATGGTCAACCTAGTCCTTAATTTTAGGAACTATCTTTGTCGCTTTGGCTTAATATTTCTTCCGACTATTTTTCTTTTTGGAATAAGCTGTATTTATTCTTTAGCCTCAAACGATATGTTATAATATATATATATATATATATATATATATATATATATATATATATATATATATGTGTGTGTGTGTGTGTGTGTGTGTGTGTGTATGTGTGTGTGTGTGTGTGTGTGTGTGTGTTGTGTGTGTGTGTGTTGTGTGTGTGTGTGTGTTGTGTGTGTGTGTGTTGCGTGTGTGTGTGTTGTGTGTGTGTGGTGTGTTGCGTGTGTGTGTGTGTTGTGTGTGTGTGTGTTGGTATGTATGTGTGTGCATGGTGTGTGTGTGTGTGTGTGTGTGTGTGTGTGTGTGTGTGTGTGTGTGTGTGTGTGTGTTTGTGCATTATAGTGTATAATGTAATACATACAATACAACATTATGTAATATATGCTAAATATATATATATAATTTTGCAACACTGTATTCTTGTTGCAAACACGGCAGCTGAAAATATCAGTAAGTAATGGTTTTTTGCCAAGGGATACCAAAAGTAGTAATTATAAAAAAAACCTCAAGATGTACAACAAAAAAACTGCAAGTATTAGAACTTTAATTTAAAGATGTTTAATCTTCAATAATTACTTAATCAGAACTGAAGTAAATGTAAATAAGATTGGTCGATCCTTGGTGTTCTTGTGCAACTAGTTCAAGTTTGGCGTTGTCCACTTGGTTTACAAGATGATGGAGGAGCTACTACATTCCTACACCTCCACCCTTGACTCACTTTACACTTTTTGTTACCAGCACTAGATTGCGTCAAACTACTCTCCCTTTAACTCAGGCTTTCAAAACTAAAATCCCCTCTTTGGTTTCCAAAAGATTAATCTCCTCAATTCCTTGAAGGCTTTCCTTTCTCCCTGTACTACCAAGAAAGCTTTCAACCCATCATGGCTAGTTTTTTTTCTGTTGTCCTGACTAATAAAAAAATCTGTTATACTTTCTTCTGATTTTAGAACCTATGTCCTTCTCCAAAAACTTTCAATTGAGAACTGCACACAGAGATTGTGATATCACACTTTTTCTGGCTTTTCACCTTGTAAATTTACCTGTCTGTTATATTTTTTTGAGTTTTAACTGTAATTATTCTTAGTATTTTGAATGCTTGTTTTCGACTTACTTCATACAGTAATCCCTTGCCTATCGATTCACAACACTTTACTCCTCTTGAACTCTCACCTCACAAGTGCTGGTTTACAAAAGGTTAATTCTTACTAACTACGCATACAAATTTCAAAAGAGTTTCTTCATAATATATAGTTACATGATGAATAGTTAATATGTTCGAGCTCACACTAAAACTGTTTTTGGGTATACCTTGTCAACGTCAAATTAGATTCATGCAAAACATCGGAACTGTGTTTTATGCACTACCAAATGAAATGATGTACTTCGTACATAAACTCTTTATCATATTTCTGCTGAATGACTTCATATATAATGGGCAGTGGATATAGTTTTTTTTCAGCAACCCTGAGTATAAGACAGGTTAAAAGCTTTCAAATAAATAGAATGAAAACTACCCTTTGAAAAATTTCTTTAATCTTTTTTTGATATTGCAATACCACATGACGGGTAAGCTAGTTAGTGCATGTGTGTGTATATGTACAGTATCTATCTATCTATCTATATATATATATATATATATATATATATATATATATATATATATATATATATATATATATATATATAGGCCTATATATATATATATATATATATATATATATATATATATTACATTATCCATTGTTTTTTCGTTGCACTGACTTTATATATATATGCACACTACCCACAACTACACAAACATAACATCAAACCTGCAAATTACACACAAACGAAACAAAAAGTAACCAACACATACATCACAACTGGACAGTATGAAATATACAGACATTTCAAGCTACCCAACACATGTACTCAACACCCAATAACATTATAATTTACATATACTTTTTGACATTACAACTCCCAAAACGTTCTAAACATTCACCTAATATCCAACCTTCTTACCCCACTTTATCCCTGCCCAAATCTAAAACAATCAAAGAGGTAAGTTACGGTCTGTGTTGACAATGGGAACATCACCCAAAACTTCTTTACTCAGTAATAAAGAAAGCGCTACTGTAGACAAATGTAAGGTATCAACATATCTCAAGTGAAGATGGAATCGAATAATATAAAAAACCTTTTCTACATCGGAATCTTGAAAAAACAACTATTTTCAAAATTGTACATAAAAACGAAAGTTTTGGTCTAAATTTTATTGTTAAAGATATTACAGAAAATAAATCAACCATCGCCTGAGTTATATTATTTCAGAATTGTGTTAAATTTCCACTTTTTATTGTCTAAAAAAAATTATTTTATATTTGTTGATTCCATCTTCACATGAGCTACTAGTTTTCACTAAAACACTTGTAAATATTTTACAAACTTGCCTATGGTAGCATTTACTTATATTTGTTGAGGACGGCCTTTTCGGGAGATGTGTCCCATTGTCAGCTCAAATCGTATCTAAGTTGACAATGGGACACATCTCCCGAAACGGTCTTTCTCAACAAATATAAGTGCTACTATAGGCAAGTTTGTAAAATATTTACAAGTATTTTAATTTATTTTACTTTCCTCAAGTAGTAAAATTCTGTTATCTTATGGAGAGCATGGCAAGATTAAGGACAGCAAAGCCAACTACTCCTAAAAAAAAAAAGAAATATTTGATAGAGAAAAAGAACTTTATTTCTTACTACCAGACGTATACGTATTGTAACGAAATTGGGAACAGGCACTGTATAATTGTTTCACTGAAACGTTGCTCACTTGTTGATATTGCCCCTCCTCTTTAAAGGTTGTCCAAACTACTACAGTACCAAATAAAAGTTTGTAGTGAAAAAAAATATTGTTTCATTTTCGTTCAATGTTGTAATGAGAAGCGATTTTAAAATCCAGGCACAATATTAAATGTCTTAATAATTACTTTGACATTCACATAGTTAATTTATCTTATATTGGTTATAATCCTAGTACAGCTTTATACATACACAAATTACAGTGTTACCAACCAGGATCTAAACAGCAGAAATAATGGTAAATAGTTGTATTATTTGCTTATGATAAACAGCAGGTAAATAATAAAAAATTTAAAACAAGGCAAAAACAATTGAAAATTCGTAGTTGGGACACTGTTCTGAAACACTCAATTACTGTTATTGTTATGGTATTTCTTATTTACTAATTCCAGAAAAACTAGGTTGTTAGTTGACTCATGTTTTTAGCTTGTAGTGATTTATCTAAGCTCATGGGTAGTCTTCCTTCTTTGTCACTGACAGTGACAGATAATCAGGTAAAAACGAATACAGTGCATCATTTTTCGAGTTCAATGTTGAACTGTTGAAAATTGCAAGTGTCTATTTGAAGAACTATTCACAGTAATTTCCTTATAGTTTATACAGGAAATACGCCCTTAGCTTAATTTTACATTTTCAAGTGAAGTAAACAACTTCCTCTACAGTTGGAATTTTTGTTTTTGCTCAACTGTTTAAGTGACAGGTATTTTCGCCTAGTGTTCTTCCATTTTGAATTTTCAGATTTGTTTTTTTGCAGTTTGACAGGAGTAAGTATTTTAATAGTAAAAAATGTGGTAGAAGTGTAAGTATTATATTTAATAATTATTTTGATCTGAAATTCCATGTGTGTAGGTTATTGTATGACTCATAGTCTTCTTGGTAGGCTAGAGGTTTAATTAATTAGACGTAAGTGTAAAATAATTTTTACATTTTCTAAAAATAGTGTATTCTACATACTATATTATATATATGTATATATATATTTAACATTAATTGCGAGAGTACTAGTTCTATTTCCAAATTCATTAAGCTTAGGTGAAATGCATTTAATCTACAATGCTTAACCTATAAAAAATGAAGAATTTTGTATCATAAAGTTCACAGTAAATATGTCAGTTTTATAGAAAATTGGATATTTTTCTTCATTTACAGTAGTAAGATGAAGTACAACAGAGCAGTTTAGTGTTATATTGTTCATTTACCCCTTATTATTGCATATTACAATTCTAAACACATTGATTTAATTTCAAGGAGGTATGGGCTGTTTTCTTTACTAACAATTATACTGTAGTTGTGAATTTGGTAATTACTTAGTTTAGGGACCCTTAATGTACATGTAAAAAATCACTGATAAACATCCTGAAACTATATTGATAACTTTAAGGTTAATTTTATTTACCTATATTGAAATATACCTATGAAACATCCAGTTAGGATGAATTTGGTTGTAATTTTGGTAAAAATGCTGAAGCTCGGCCACCTACGATATTTTGGGGAATTGTTTAACACCACCTAATAGGACGATATCCACAAGAATTTTTTTTTATTGACCTAGGATAGTTACTTTTTTTCAATTTAAAGTAGGGTAAAAAATTCAGTGCTGATGTAGAAGTTGTGAATGGGCGCGGAGTGATACAAATGCTTTGTGATGTCACAACTGTATTTCGTGTTTTAGCAATCTAAACTTTATGTAACAAAAACAAGTCTTTAAGCTATATTGATAACTATTATTTTTGTTACTGCCAAAGAAGGTGAATTTTATATATTTATATTGAAATATACTTAATGAAGTATCCAGTCAGGATAGATTAAGTTCTAATTGTATAAATGTAACCATTTAGGTAATGTATACAATTAAAAACAAATCTAACCTGACTGGACACTTCGTAGGTATATTTTAATATAGGTATACAGTAATGTATAAATTTAAAATCAAATTTATCCTAACTGGAGACTTTATAAGTATATTTAAATATATGTATAAAAATTAATCAAATACCTACAAATCAAATATATTAAAAATCAAATACCTACACACGTAAGGTTGCGAGACGTACCGCGGCCGATGCGTACAACCTTGTGCGCAGCACTGTGAAGTAACAAAACATTTGTATTATTCCGGGTCCATTCACAACTTCTATATCCTCGCTTTATTTTTTACCCTACTTTAAATTGAAAAAAAGTAACTTTCCTAGGTCAATAAAAAAAAATTCTTGTGGATATCGTCCTATTTGGTGGTGTTAAACAATTTCCCAAAATATCGTAGGTGGCCGAGCTCCAACATTTTAACCGTAGTTTTATACATTTAACCAAACAAAAAAATTTCCATGGATATAGACATGTTTTTCATTGATTTTTTTATACACATTGGATTAAGGGTGGGTAATCCAAGTATTAACCAAACCTTTTACTGACAAAATTTGTAATTTTACAATTAATTTTTTGTATTTATTTCCTGCTCCACATAATCGATTTTAACAAAAGAAATTATACCAGGAGATGCAGGTCATCAGGAATATGAACAAAACTACAAAATATTTTGCTTACGCCCTAACTATTTAAAATTTTGGGTAATAGTAATTACCTCCCTCCTCAAGACACAACTAAAACGTTAATAATTCAACAGTTTTTGCTTTATTTTATTGATCTAATAATTCACAAAATGTCTTGAAATGTAATTAAACTTGTTGTTGGCGCCCAAAAAATTACTAATATCACCACATTTCGCCTGGTTTTCACACTACTTTGCGTCGTAAGTTCTATTGTTTTTAGACCAAAGTTATCCAAACTTTAAATATTTTTTAATAAAACAAAGTACTATATTATTCTACATGACTGTATATAGCAGGCTATATTTCAAGCTATAAAATATCTGGTCAGAATAGGTTTGGTTAAAAAACAAAAATATAATTAAGTTTACCATATTGGTCATAAAGCTAGTCATAAATGTTTCAACTTATATGTGAGTAAAAAAAAATATAAACTTTTTAACTCACTTAAGTTGATATGCAATACCAAAAGGAGGTCTAATTATCATAACTGCGTGATGGTAATACTTGACACAAAGACTGCCTAATCCAATATTTACCTTTTAACACATGCTGCTCAAAAATACCCGCTAAACTAGAAATAAGCTATTTTAAGTGTTACGAACGACAATTATTGCTAACATTTTGTTGTTAATTATTTTCTTAGAAACATAGCCTTATATGTTGCTGGGTTATATATCTTGAAGTCTCTGAATAATACTTTGCAAATACTTAAATACATTGATCACTTATACATTAGTTTATGACTATCCAAACCTTAATTTATTTTGTATATTTGTAAAAATTTTACAAAATAAATTAAAGTTTGGATAGTCATAAAATAATGTAAAAGTGATTAAGTTTCACCGAATGTAATGGATTACAAAATTCAGACTTAAATTCACTTGGCAAAAACGACTACTTACTGATATTTCTCAGGTGAGGTGTTTCACAATAGTTCAGAGCATTGATTAATGCTATGAGTCATGTGACTGAAAAACATCAGATTTTCTTGCCAAGTGAATTAATAAATAACTAAACCATGTTATTATAAATAAGTATTAAAACATAATATTTTATGTAGTAATTTTGTATGAATTGCCACACTGTTTTATGCTACTTTACTATGTAAGTATATTAAAATATATATTTACAAAGTTTAGAGTTAAAATAGATTTATTTATACAAAATATAAAGTAAACCACAGCCCAATTGAATGAATGACCCTGGTTTTGCAATAATACACATACTGGAACGTCTTTCATGTATATATGTTGAGATGACATGTTGGTAAACTTTATTTTTATTCCATTATCAACATATCCTAACCAGTTACTTTGTATTTGTTATACTTAATATAATGTATCAATCTCTATTTTATTAAGAAATTTTCAGTTTGTTTAGACGTGCATGTAAAGTTGAAGCAAATTATGCTATATTCAACCAGTATTATTGTGGAGTTGAATAATACTATAAATTATCTTATTTTTGTTAAATTAATCTGTCCTTACTTCGTGGATGTGTTGTAGAACAGCTATATTTTATTGTAATATAAAATAGTTTAAAGAAACGTTTTACACTTTGTTTTTAAAGAAACATTTACTTTCTGAGAAGTTTTGTACATGTTTGTAGCTAGTTGGTTTAACAAATTCACAGAGTAACCTCTTTCTTTATCATTATTTAAATTTTTATTCCTCACATCCCAACATTTTAATACATTTTGTGTATAGTATCCCATAAATGCTACTTAGTTGTATAGTCATTTGAGTGATACATATGGCTCCCATATGGGAATATTATGAACCCATAATAGTAAGTTCAAGCAAATATTGAACCCAGAAGTTTTATTACAAATACTTTTTTTTTAGCAAAATGGAAAGTGGCGGCAGTTCTGGAGCTGGTGGTCCAAGAAACCCACAGACTGCATCAGCTCAAAAACGGATTCAGCAGTCACAAGCCCAGGTTAATGAGGTATGACCAAAGTACATTTCTAATATGATTTCTATTACCTTAATTGGATTAATATACGAGGGTAGTTCATAAAATAAGGTTCCCATGATTTTTTAAAATAGACAGCTTTATTTTTGTTCTTAATGTAATACATCATTTTAAAGCTTGAAACTTGTGCTATTTTTCCACATAATCACCGTTTCTGTCCAAACACTTTTGAAAACGATGCTCCAACTTTTCTATCCCTGTGTTATAGAATTCCGCCACCAAATCTTTGAGGAATTGAGTAACCTCTTCCTTGATTTCATCATCGATACTGAAGCATAAGCCACCCAAGTTTTCCTTTCATTTTGGGAATAAATGATAAGCACTTGGGTTTAGGTTCGAACTGTAGGGGGGCACAACAGTCGAGCCAAAATCTGTCAGCAGATCTTGAGTTTGATGTGAGACATGAGGTAGAGCGCTGTCATGGATAAGTCTCACACCACTGGACAATCTTCCTCTCCGGCGGATTTGGATCGCATGTCTCAGTTTTCTTAATGTGTCACAATATCTGTCGGAGTTAACTGTTGTTCCATGAAGAAAAAAGTCTATTAAAAGCAGGTCCTTCCTAAGCCAAAAGACGGTTGCCATGACTTTCCCAGCACACTGCATTTATTTAAACTTCTTCGTCCTCTATGAAGTTGAGTGACGCCATTCACGTGATTACTGCTAGTTTCGAGGGTAAAGTGAAACGATCATGTTTCATCACCTGTAACAATGGAATCCAAGAATTATTCTTTGTTGTCTTCACATTGTTACAAAAACTGTTGGGCACACTCAACACGTTGCTGTTTATGGTTTTCTATGTGCTACCCACAGCACACACACTTTGTGATAGCCTAATTTTTTGGTTAAAGCGTTATAATTGTGGTGTTGGAAGTCTCAGGAATACGCAAAGCAAGTTTGTTAATGGTGATCCTCCAATCTTCAAGCAATATTCTTTCAACTTTATCAACAAATCCGTCTGAAACTGAAGGCCTTACGCTCCGGTCTTCATCATGAATTTTTGTGCAGCCTTCACTGAATTCTCTATACCATTTGCGAAAATGTTGAACAGACCTACACTTTTCCCAATAAACTTCAATTAACTGACAATAAATGTCAATCTGTTTTTCATTTAAAAAGCGTATGACAGCACGAATTTTGCAACTGACAGTAACAGCTATAGGGAGCTCCATCTTCAAAGGCTGCTAATCCGGCACTGTACGATGTAGCGAGGTGGGAGTGGTGAGGACAGAGAGAGGGGTAATAGAGAGTTGATAAGTAAGACAGTGTTACCAGATTTCTCCTAGCTTGTTGCATTCTTTCTTAGCAGCATATTGAATCTTATTTTATGAATTACCCTCATAATTAATTAATTTGGCTGTAGTTCACATATCTAGGTCTATTAATCTTTATATTGTACTTTGAAATTATTTTCAGTTTGACATTTCACAATTTTTAACTTTACAGGAAAAAGATATGTCTGTAAGAATATTCACACCAAACAACTATTGAAATAATTTTGCTAAAGGCATTTTAGAAAAACAAATAGTGTTCTAATTAATGGTTAAAACCATTGAGAAATGTCTGATATAATAAAATATCAGTAATAACTGTGTATGAAGTTATTAGTATAGAATACACACTACAGAGTAAATTACGAATAAAAAAAGGTTTTGTTATTATAAGATGTACTTAGTTTTCTGTTTGAGCTGTAATTTATTTGAAGTGTATTATATTTTTGTTATAATTATACTAACCAAAATTTGGAGTATTTTTTTTTTACAGTGGGATATATTGCATATGCAATATATATCCATATGCCCAGCATTTTTGCAAACCAAAAACACTTGAAAGCATCCAAAAATGAAATAAAACGCAATATTGCAGTATAAATAGACAAAAGAACTATTCAAAATAAGTAGAAAAGTTAAATATATTGCGTCAGATTTCTTGTCACCTTGCCTCTGTAGTTTTCTTAACACATGGATGAATTTCCTTGTTAATGATCCACATGGGTTAAATTCATTGAATAATATTATTCTTAGTTAAGCATTGAAAGTAAACAAATATTAGTTTAAGATGTGGTAATTAGTATTTATGTAATTTAATTCTGTTACAGGTCGTTGGGATCATGAGAGTAAATGTTGAAAAAGTTTTGGAAAGAGACCAGAAATTGTCAGAATTGGACAATCGAGCAGGTAATTTCTGTAAAATAGAAGTGAAATTTATGATAGAAAGAGAAATAATTCGTAGATTTTGCAAATATGAAAAATTTTAAAACAAAATGGTTATCTGAATAAAATTTAAAGTCTATAACAAGATGGTTTACTTCTTTCCATTTATATAAAAGGAAATAAAGGACATAGGCCAAACTCAGAAAAGTATCAAGAGAAAGGCCGAAGAGAAAAATTAATTTATTCTATGTTAATGATGGACCTATAAAATAAGCCATAGTTAACATTGTTTTTAAATACAAGCCCTTTTTGAAGTAGAGATTCAGAATTTCAAAAAATATGAAGAAGAAATGTTCTGTAGATACACAGGAACTTAGAATAATGGGTCAAATCCTTTTCAGAATTTATTGCTTTTAAATTTTACCTAATAATGAAATTTTTTAAAGTTTGCATCGTGTAATTTTGTAAGTACATATGAGAATACAATATAACATGGAATTTGTTTTAAAATTCTGTTTCATAATTTCATAACTTTAATTTGGAATGTACTTGTCATTTGTAAAAAGTTTGGAAGTTCCCAAAGTAGAATTAGGTAGCTGTTATAATGTAACATCATTAATGATTACAACACAGATATTGAAACATTATTTAATTACGTGTTTTTACTTTTGAGGTTTGTGTTATTTGCTTTTACCCCCTTTTTTTGTTCAAATATTAAAACCAAACATTTTTAACATAAAGTTTTCAATACATTATGTAAAATGTCTAAAAGAGAAATTTCCAATAAGTAAAATTTATTACCCTTATTCAAGTTTTAGCTGTAGTATTTTGCTGTGATTGTTTATTTGAGTAAAGGGAATACATTAGAGTGTCAGTAATCCGGACGTCAAAAATCCAGAGCATCGTAAATCCGGATTGTGGTTTCAGCATGCACGATTTTTGGTGGCATACAATACATATCTAAACTAAGTGTTTTCTTTAAATGTAAATCCAAAGAAGATAAACCAATTCCAAAAAATGCATCATAAATAAATTTAACAAGCAACTAACAGTATATCATGATCCAAATTTTTTAGATTTGTGTGTTATGTACACTAACCAATAAACCTGTATTGTAACCAATCAGGAAAATAATAAAATTTATTATTAAACCTAATTTTTAGCTAATATGTCATATAATACGCTTTTAATATTATTATTCATCTGTAATAGCAATTTCTCAATTGTAATATTGCCACTGGTCTGTTTCCATTATTTTCTCCCCACATATCATTTTCACTAAATTATTTTGTTTTTTTTATATACCCTCTGATGTCAATTTTGTATAATTCCTGGTTTAATTCAAACTCACAAGGTAGTATAAGTATTAAAATAGAATATAGTTAATGAAATATCAATAACTCACAGCAGTTTAAAGACAGTTTGAAAATCCGAACAAATTCGTTGTCCGGATGGGTCCCGGTCCCAATTGATCCAGGTTTTTGACACTACATATATTTTACAAAACTAAATAAACTTCTTGTGAACATTAGAAACACAGATTTAGCTTCTTCTAAATCATTACGAGTGAATCAATCCCAATTAATATCTCTAATATCCTCAGCAGAAAAATCTCCATGACTACCAATAAAAAGATATCCCCTAAATCCAGGTTTTAATGTAACCTAATAACTTAAGTCTCCCTAAATTTTAAGTAGGGAATTTTTTTTATCATTGTATGTTTTAAACACTGAGTATTTCAGTTAAGGAAAACAACGTTGGGCAATAGAATGAAATGTAAAGTGACAAAATTCAAATTTTAAAAACCATTAAAACAATAAATTATTACTGAACATTTGAAAATAATCATCAAAATATTCATGTCACTTGGAAGTAAATATTTTTAATAAATATGTATAAAATAGATGTACCAAAAGTAATGACTATGATTTAAAGTTATAGAGTTAAATATTTAGAAAGGAATAATAGGAAGCTCATTAGTGTTCACCAGTAATTCGAGGTGGCCTTTTTAGAACTTCAAACTTTGTCAATATATTTTTTGTTATTGTGTTTGTGGTGAAGCAAAATGAAATTGTTATCAACAAAAGTAACAAGCTGAAAAATAAAGATTTAGTTGTAATTTTGGGCAATATGATAATGAGCTCAATTATTTTTATTTTAAACTAGATTAACTGTCCTTTATATAGCAATGTAAGTATTTTGTCATGAATTTATGTCCATTATTCTTTCTCTGAAAGTTTATCCTCTTGACTGGATGTTCTCTAACGTTTTGCTGATTTTATGGCGATTGTTTCAGACGCTCTTCAGCAAGGAGCATCACAATTTGAACAACAAGCTGGAAGGTTAAAGAGGAAAATGTGGTGGAAAAATATGAAGGTAAGATGGAAAAAAATATTTTTAAAATTTGTAATACATTCCTGTACTATTTTTTTTTTTTTTTTATTAACTTGGGAGCGGGTTTAAACTACCTTAGGTATATTGTACTTACCTCCCTGATCTAGTCAAAGAGCCCTTCCCTCTTACCAGGTTTAGAAGTTTCCTGACTAGTGTTTTACCTTCAGCATCCTCTTCCAGAGCTGTGCTATCACCAAAGAGGTTGAAGCGCCTCTCGGCAAGTGCTTCACATCTATAAATGATGTGTGTGGCGGTCTCCAGTTCTTGCCCGCATAATCTGCACACTGGTTCATCTTTGAAGATACCCGTATTATGCAGATGTTTCCTTAGTCCACAGTGTCCTGTGTGTAGACCTGTGGCTATCCTCAATTCCTACCTAGACAGATAGATGAGACTCTCCTGCAGCCCCAAGGAAGGTTTCCTAAGGGTTTGCTTACTATGTCTCATTCCTTCAGCCCTGACCCAGTGCTCACAGTGTCTTTCAGTCATCCACCTTCGCACTGCAATCTTGACCATGGATTTGGAAATACCTACCGCCGACTCCGGTCCAATTAGGGGAGTTGAAGACCCCTCTCTGGCCAGTGCATCTGCGGCTTCATTTCCAAATATTCCCCTATGCCCTGGCACCCAACTTATCTTGATTTGATTGTGCCTTGCCGGGGCTTCTAGGTTATTTAGGCACTCTCTGACTATGGCCGAGGTGACCACATGTCCGTTTAGTGCCTTAATTGCTGCCTGACTGTCAGAGAAAATAGCAATCCGAGTCCTGTGTATTCCCCTTCTCGCTATCTCTCCCAGACAGGCATTTATAGCATATATTTCAGCCTGAAAGACAGAGGTATGCCTCCCCAAGGAAAAAACTAGTTTTACCCTTGGGTTTTTACAATACACCCCGCTCCAGTGCCGAAGTCCATCTTGGAGCCATCTGTGTACCAGATCTGAGCTCCCGATGTTACTGACCCTGACCATTCCATCATAGTTTGGTGGGCCTGGTCAGGTGCAAACGTCCGAGTAAGGTGGTCACTGCCCATCTCCAAGACAGGTTCTTTGACCACGCACTCGATACTCATATGTCTCAAAACATATGGGAGATTAGCCCAGTTGTTCGAGTTATGCAATCTCCATGCTGGGGTTTGGTGCTCGTGGTTGATAGCTTCCCACCTGTTGCACCTCACCCCTCACAACATCCAAGCCCTGGACGTTAACATGCTCGGCTCGGTTTTGGCCTCCCCTGCGTGTTGTGCTCAGGATTATTGGCCCTACCGCTGGTCTCGCCTGATCTCTTCGGAGCTCCACTCATACGCTTTCTCCATAGAGAAAGCGTGCTCAACTCTACAACCATTTCACTGGTTTCTGCAGTTGGCAGCTTGGTAGCCACCCCTGCATCCCCAGTGGTGGTTGCCGTTGACACATCTGCTACAGACTCACGGTTTGCCGTCTCATTGGCTCCCGCTGTCTGTGCAGACTCAACATCAATTTGTGTACTTGGTCCATTAGCTTCCCACGAGTATGGGGGAAAGAACGGTCAACCAGAGCAGAACGCCCACTGCCCTGGCAAGACAACATACAATGAGGTTTTGTCTGGTTCCTCAAGGGGATCGTGTGCTACTGCATTTTATACTCTGCAGCCATTCATCCATCGTCACGATGCCTTCCACCTTGGATTGGCTATTCAGTCACTGACCTTGAAGCACACCCCAAGTTTAGGACATTATTAACTGTTGCTCATGGAGCGAACAGCCTGCTTTACTCTCTTTTGTTACAACGGTGTCGTTAGGGTAGTTTCCCGCCCATACTTCATAGCCGCATTGCCCTTAGTTCACCTGGGAGGTGAGAGTAGCATTGTGAGGACTTAATTCCCAACTACTCCAGTCCCCAGTCAGAGCAGTTATTTCTGCCACACCCAACTGGTTGACTGACGAGGAGGGATAATTCCTCACCTTTGAACCATTGCCTTTGTCCGGGCCTGCTTATTCAGAAACCTTCCCGAATCCTTATTCACAAGTAACCTATATATCTGTAGGTCGTTCCACTATCCGCCACTTGTGGACCTGCCCAGTTGCTAAGGCAAGCTATCTGGGTCCTGTACTATAGTAAAAAGTTTCCATTGGTTTGTTACATATATAATAGTTTTAATTACAAGATTAAAAAATTTAGAAATTTACAAAAATTTTGATCTGATGTGCTCCCTTCCTGTAATGAAGTATCTACTTGAATCTATTCACTAACTGAAACACTCTTCTGATTCAGTCTGACTTGACAACAACCTCATTATATATCCATGAGACAGTTCATCAAATCATAGGCAAAATTAGTGCCAGGTGGATTCCATGAACTTTAACAAATCAACGCAAAATTAATTTATAGGTTGCAGAGATAAATTCTAAGCTAGTGAGACAGAAATAGCGAAGAATTTTTAAACAATGTTATTGCCTATAATGAGATTTGAATCTGGCATAAAACTACAGAAAAAAATGAAAGCCAATGAAATGATACCCTAAAGAAAACATCCTAAATAAAACAATAAAAAAGATCAGAAAAACTCTGAGCATCAAAAAGTTTATGGAACCAAAGCGATGGGGGATTTGTTTTTGTCATATTGCATTAGGAAGCAGTGTAAATGCAATCAGCTACTGAGAGATGTTCATGGCTGTGCCATGTTATTAAGGAAACATTGTGTAGGTTATACCCAAAAACACGTGTTCTCTTGCTACTACATAGACTCAGCACTTTAATTAAAGTTAGAACTTAATATGAAAATTTTATTTAGGGGTCAATGTCAATTATCAGTTAAACAGGTCAAAATTTTAATAATTAAACTACAGTAACCCTTGCTACAAATATTTAAACACCCTCGATATACATTTTGCTAACATGGTTAGCTACATCAGAAGGTTACAACAACATACTGTAGCGAAATATACATCAAGGTTGTTTAAATATTTGTAGCAATGGTTGTTGTTTGGTTATTATAACTACGCCGCTGTGCTTTGTATAAATTGTTTAGGTAAAAAGTTGTAAACAAATCCATATTTCCATTTTATGTCACCATATCAGGTTAATGAAAGCAAGTTCTATTACAGAATAAAAATTACTGAATTTAGCCGGCATACAATTTTATCATGGGTATTAAAGTTTTGTAACTTAGTATTTTGTCTAGTCTCATTATATCGGTTGTTGTAGTAAAATACATAATAACCCGAGTGATGATTGAATATATTCTGCCATTTTACTGGTATAATCTACAACTTAGTATTAACCCTATCAATTTCACATTATCTTCGCTATATCCGTATTGCATGTATTAGGTCCCCTCTTTGGTCCTAATTACATCCTCAAATATATAACGTGTCACTTGAAGAAGTTATGTTGCCCATTTTTTTTTTATCCTCCACTATAATTACTTTATATACAAATATTTAAAAGAATATATATATATGATTGTGACTATAGTTATTTTATTTTTATCTTTAGATAGATTTAAATTCTGTTCTTGGTCTAACTTATTTCTTTTTCCACAGATTAAATACAGTTTTTTACATCTGTTACTTGAATAATTTGTGTAATTTCAAAGTTTTATTCAGTTTCTTATGTATATTTTTGTTAACTAGATGAAATCAGGAATTTACTTAAATGTGGGGAATTGTATTTTTTGGCTAATAGTATACCACCAGAACATTAATTTTCAGGCACATTTATTTTTAATTGTAATTTACTCACATTTCCATGTAACAAAATTTATTTTGTGTTTTTTTTAGTTCTGGTCAAATAAATAGTGCGATAAATTCAAGACCTAAGTTCAGAATTAGTGTAAGTAGTGTAAAAATATCCATCTCATGGAAAATAACATTTTTGTAACTCAGCGATTTCATCTAATACAGCTAGTTTTCTAATTTTAGTTCTAAAATTGAACATTATATTTGTTTGGCTTGGGCAGTATGTACATTGCATGCAGTATTAGTAATTTTTTGCAAGAAAATATCTTTTTTTATATCAAAATTCATAGATTGAAGGCTTAAAGCTCTTTATACTCAACATAGTTATTGCAGTTTTTTTTTTTTTTAATTTTACTAGAATCTTAAAATGTTAACAAGTTATAAATATAAATTTCCACTCTCCCCCTTTCCAACCAGTATTCAAATTATTTAATCTATTTTATTAAAGAATGAACGATAACTTTCCTTTCATTAAGTAATAAAGAAAAAATCTTACTGTTGATCGGATAAATATTATAAATCTTTTATTTTCTTTGTTTATTTAGAGAAGTGTATAAAAAATGTTTTTAATGGCAAATACCTTTAACTTTAGCAATTGTCTAACAGTTGATAAAAAGATGTTTTCAATCGAAGCTTGTATCATCTTAATCATATATTTGGTATTCTAGTAGTAAGATTAGTTTGAAACGTTGACTATGGGGGACAGCAGCTTGTTCTTATGGCATGTTCTATCCGCACAGCAAGTAACAACTGCTTTGTTTTCACTTCAGTTTTTTTAATGCCCCTTGTACAACGTCTAAAATGAATCAGAGCGAGATTTCACATCAAGTTAAGTGTCGAGATTATACAACTTATTTTGCAGTTCAATTTTTGTTGTTGTTTATTGTCTTAGTAGAAAAGTGTACTCAAATTATGAATGGTTTTTTATTTCTTATTGATGATTACTATCTTTAAAACCCCCTATAAAATGTTTGAAAATGTTAAAATCAGTTATTTTTAAAAACATTCTTTTTATTTAATTTTATTTTGAAAATATAATACCATAAACAGAAACAACATGGGTTTTAATTTAAAATGCTAGATCCTAAGTTATAGATCTTTAGAAATATAGTAAAACTTTGTTTATCCGTCACTCTTTAAACCGTCAGTTTATATTAACCGTACTGTAATAATAAAGTGCTTTAATGTGCATTGACGCGTTCGCTTTGTCAAGCTAAATGAACTATTTCACTTGTAAGTTTATATTACTGTACATAATTTGCCATATTTGTAGTTCCTGTGCGGATTTTTTTATCATGTAATATATAGTTTTATTTACTATTAAAATCGTGTTAATTTTCTTTTCTCTTAGAAATATATTACATTACTGTGAGAGTGATATCTGTATAATTGGTAAACGTTAAGTTTTGGAGGAATAAGTTACAGTGTTTCTATTACCCGTCTATTCGCTCAACCGTCGGTCCCTACAACGGTTAATCGAATTTTTACTGTACCTATTTATGTACAATTATATAAAAAATTATTTTATTACAGACAATATGTTATAATTATATCAGTTGAGTTTTTTCCGTATTCAGTAGTGAAACTAAAATTACTGAATTTTCAATCAGACTTTTAGAAGTTGCGATATTTGAATTTATTTTGAACATTTACTTAAATTTTGAACGATTTTTAAATTTTATTCAAGCCTAATTTGGACCAAGTTAGAATCTTGGTCTCACTATAAGACTCACCATTAATATAAATTCAGCCAGTAATAACTATAAATTGAAATAAAAATCTTTATAAGCATATCTAAATATAATAACTTAATATACCTAGGAACACATGTAGTCAGGCATGTAGAAATAGCTAAATATTCGTCCATCATGAAACCTATTGGAGTTCCTAAACTCTCGCTTATCAAATGCCAACAAAAAGCTAGAGAAGTGTCCCGGGAGAAGTGGGTTGAACGCTGGAGATTGGAACCTACTGGTAGATCATTATGTAACAGTCAGAGAGAACCCACAAGCCCATCATTTTATTGTGATGTCCCAAGATCCACGGCTGCATTCACAGCACCTGCTCCAATCGGCTAGATTTTTACTCACGACTACCTCCAATGCTTCAACCTCAGCAATAGCGCATTGTGCCAGAGATAACACTGAAGTAGAGACCTTGCATCATATATTGCTACTCTACACAACGCCAAACCAACACAGAGAAAAGCTTAAATTAAAAGAATTAAGAATGACATTGTGAGAAAAAAATGAATCAAAGTGAAAGTGTTTAAAAACAAGGAGAAATCAGTACTTACACGAAAAATTAATGAGACAGTAAGGTAGTACTATGATAATGTAAGAGCTAGGATCTAAGTACAAGAGCAGGTTTTAGAGAAACAAGAACTTGAATAGAGGCTTATATGTTCCTGGCACAACTGCCTTTTAGTTTCTAATAGCTATAGAAACTTACAGTAATACCTGTTTAAAATTGAATCTTAAATTTAACATTGAAACTATATTTTATTTAAAAATTAAGTCAATGTATCTGATTGTTTTCATATTGTTGATAAACTTGATTTAATTTTTGTTTCAGATGATGATAATTTTAGGAGTTATTGGAGCCACACTTTTGATTATTCTGATAGGTAAACTTAAAAATTTAATTTGTTACTATAATTCAGTTTGTTATAATATTGTATTAGTTTTTTTTATTGAGACTAACTCTTATGGTCAAAATTGTTATCATTTATAATTGTTTCTATTACCTAGTTTACAAGGATGTATTTTCATTAATATTGTTGTTGTACATATTGTTGTAATAACTTGTTAAAGGCAACAAATAAGTTATCGAAATATTTTTATTAAAATAAATATATTGGTTTGATTTGCTTATCAAGGGGTATACTTCACAAAATAAAAATTAATACGGACATGAAGAAATTACTATCTGAATTTTAATCTCTTAGAGCCACATACGCACAAGGAGCAACTAAAACGGAAACAAGAGTAATGCAATCTCTCTCTAATTGCACCTGTCTTAGTTACTTCCTGTCTGTCATAGCTTTAGATTTTATATGTACTGTACTTTATTATATGTGGAATGCAGATTTGCAATGTGTGAAGCAGAATTAGAGCGAAATCAACATTATTACCCATAACATGTAATTGCTTGTGCCGTGGAGCAGAGTTGGTATTTTCTTACTCTTTGTTTATTTATAGATGTCCGTATCCCACATAATATAAAAAGATTGAAGGAGGGTGCCATTTCAAAAGCTTGTGAGATTGTTTCTCATTCTCATTAGATGATGACACATGCATTTGTAACCTCTTAATAGAAGATAGTGTGCCAGTAGTTAATGGTTCTGTTAAAAAGGCAATATTAAAGAGGATACCTCTTATTATAATATTGTACAGGGTGTCTAGTGACAGGGAAAACCTGGAAAAGTCAGGGAATTTTAAGATTCTGGAAAATTCAGGGAAAAGTCAGGGAAAATTTTAAAAAATCGGGAAAATATTTATTTTGATTAGAAACAAAACTAGTGGCCATTGCTCTCGAATATTTGGTATTGTAAGCCAGCGGTTTAGGGGCAGGGCAGTCAGGAAATAACACTTCTTTATTTAGATGCCCATTATTTATTTGATAAGCCCGTTGCTATGACTTCAGGACTTATGTCAATAAATATTAAACATGTCGAGTTGGTATAACTGGGAAGTTTTAGCCTGGACCGTGGCCTTGGGGTGCGCATTGGTTCTGTTATCATATGGACAGGTGGGGATAACAGATAACTCAGTCTCTTTCTGACCACACAGAACGCTGTGTAAACATTCGTAGCCAGCTATTTGTCTAGACTCGTGATAGTATGTGTTTTATTTGATGGTGATTATTTTTACACTGTTTATTTCAACATGGAAGGTTCCGGTTTTCATTGCCGTAGCGGGCAATCGCGTCATTACCTCCCCTCCTTCCTTAGGATAAATATAAACTGAAAGATGAAGTGACCGAAGCAGAGATTATATGGTGCGTGAATTTAGTAATGCAACACTTCTTTACGCAATGCAGAAGGTAGTGTGTGCCTCTTTCCAAGGATGTTCCCTGATAGCACCGGTGCACAGAATATGAGATTGCGGAAAGATAAAATTTCCTATGGTGTTGTATTCGGTTTATCAAATTATTTTAAAGACCTGTTACTGACATCATTAAATTCAAATTCTAACTATGTAATTGGCTTTGATGAAAGTTTAAACAAAATATCACAGAGAGCCCAAATGGATTTGAGTGTTAGGTATTGGGATGCAAAGACGGATGAAGTGAAAGCTCAATATTTTGGTTCTGTGTTCCTTACAGACACAAAAGCAAAAGAGGTACTCAATTCATTCTTAAAAGGTGTTCAAAGTCTGGATTTATCCAAGATCATTCAGATATCAATGGATGGGCCCAATGTAACCTGGGCTTTCTATAGACATCTAAAAGAGGAAAAGTCAGGGAAAACTCAGGGAATTTCTTCAAGCTATTTTACTAGACACCCTGTTGTATGTATGTGGCTTGCCAATTAAGTATATGAACTAAGACCAGAAAAACTTTTAACAATATTTTGGCTACATAAATTTTGTCCTATTCAAAATATTCTTCGTTGCTAACCACTTCTTACATCTTTTTTCGCATTGCTCAAAGCAACTTAAACTACACCGTAATTTAGCTTTTTTAAAATTTTTATGACATTTCTTGTTTTATTGTTTGCTCATCCTCTCAGTGATGTACCCTCATAACCATTTAGAGAAAAAAAGGTATAGAGAGCAAGACCTGGCAAATAAAGAAGATTAGGAAAATCACTTATAGTAGGATTTTTTGCCTGAATCTGTAAGCGCATTGTTATGGTGAAGTATCCAAGCATGTCTTGAATTGAAATCAAATGTAGTCGCATACGATGCATATCTTATCTCATGGCTTGAGAAGTGTGACTTGGAAAGCATCACAGTTCTTCAGTAAAACGTTCTTGGACTTGAACATCGCAGAAAACCAAGACTTAATTTTTTCATTTGTTTTTTTTACTTTTATGTTTGGGGCTCATATTTTTCTTTCCGTTTTCTGATTTGCAATTTTATTTTGAGTATTACTTGTAAAACCATGAGTCGTCTCGAATGATTAGCCTTTTGGAATCTACCATGGTTTTCAACTGAATTTTCCAGTCAGAAACATATTCAGAATTTTTTAATTTTTGATCCTTTGTCAGAAACTTTGACAAAATTTTCACACATAGTTTTTTTTTTAAACATAGACTTTTAGTTAGGATTGTATATAATATGGAATTACTGTTCATCAGCAATCATTTGCGTAGTTTTTCGGCAATGGAAAGAACAAGGGGCTGCATACCTATCAATGTGTTAATCAACCCAGAAGGCGTTTGTTACCAGATTCTGTGTGCATGTCTATTTATGTAGCATCCATAACAATACATCTTTAACCTTTTCACAAGCACTCCCGAACATACTTGTTCGCGGACGGTGCACAGTGTAGGAGCACTCCCGAGAATACTCTATTTGAAATTTCTTCTGTCAGAGCATACGCAATTATATTCTTTATCAAATGTCATTACTACACCATCTATTGGTTAATATTTGAACTTCTTCGGTATTTGTTAGGCCATCTATTGGTCATTATTTGAACTTCTTTGGTGTCATCTGCTAGGCCATCTATTGGTAAATAATCGAAGTAACTTTTCTGTAATGTTTTTTGATCAACCATCTGGAAATCAGCTGACATTTCATGTTTGTCAGACAGGAAGTGTTTTTGTATGTATTTAACCTGTTATTTACCTATATTTGCCAATGTGTGTATAAAAATTGACATAACATCTCTTCGTAGGTAAGGTTAAGTTGGAAATTAACAAAAAAAATTTTTTGAAGAATAAATAGGGTTTTGTATTTTATTTATTTTTTATTTATTATTTGGAACATTAAAAGTTAAAATATCTCAAAATCAGGAAAATATTAAAAATAAATAAACCTCGCTCCTATAGGTGACACTAGTATTGGGAAACTCCGCTCCTGAAAAGGTTAAATAGAAAATTACTCATAAATAAATCCACTTCAACAATGTAAGTGTCCAATTAACATGTTGAGTGTTAAGGGCGTGCATGATTGTCTTGTGCTCTACTTGTGCCCATGCCGATAGGCGTTCATGTACTCTCATTCATTGGATCAGTGTGAGGTTAGTTTTTGCAGGAAAACGTTGAATCGCTTGTCGGTTATTGTGCCAGTCTGTGTGAACATTTTGGTGCATTTTGTTTTTTTTCCACCATTGCTATCGGACAGAGGACTGTGTTATCTTATTAGTGTTACTTGAAGTGTTATAGTAGTGTTTATTAGTTTTTGTACAATGAATATGGATAACAAGGATGAATTATTAGAGATTGTGTACTGTAATAACTTTTGTCTAAGTAGACATTCTCCAATAATTCATATTTATTGTACAAAAACACTACGATAACACACTTCAAGTAACATTAAAAAGATAACACAGTCCCTAATATGACAGCAATGGTGAAACAAAACCAGAAATTCACAATAACCGACAAGCAACACAAAATTTTCCTTTAATGGCTAACCTCACACTGAACCAATGAATTGAGAGGGGGATTACATAAACGCCTACTACTACAAGTGCCAGTAGATCATGGGTATTCATGCATGCCTGCCGCACTCAACATTTTAATTAACATTGCAATTTTTAATTACTTAAATTCAGTTAGTCTGGCTAAGTATTGTTTTTTTAATTGATCTGTGCAATTTTGTTTCAGTCTGGATTAGTTCTTCCTTTGAAAGTGATAACTCCGCCAATGCCTCTCCATAAGTTTGTCATTCTGTATCACATCGTAGGATTTCTAAATATAATCTGATTTTTGTTTGGAATAAATGTAGGTACTCAGAGAATTACTGTTGATTGTATAAAATGTTTTAAATGTACATAATGAGTAAGAATTATTTTTAAAACAGTTTTTATGTAAAGGGGAGAAATGCTGTACAAACATTATTAATTTATACAATTTTCATTGGTTTAATTATATTATAGGTTTGTTAAAATACAGCTGTTACTCCGATACTGAAATTACTGCAATGTTTGTAGAATAAAAAAATTCTCATTCATTTTAATATAAAATTATAATTTGTATTCGTCACAATTAATTACAATGAAAATATTGGAAAGAACCCCAATGCCACAAAAATAACAAATAAAACAAGTTACTTAAGATTAAACCCTTATGTCCATTTCGGTGACCATGTCATCACCATCAGAGGGTCTTATTACAAAACTTCTTGTTTGCTAGATTGTAATTTTGTATTAAGACCCTCTGTTGATGATGTTGACATGGTCATCGAAATGTACATAAGGGTTTAATCTTAAATAACTTGTTTTATTTGTTATTTTTGATTGTTTTTGTGGTATTGGAGTTCTTTTCAATATTTTCACTGTAATATATTATTCCACTGTGCTCTTGATATTGTATAAATCACAATTGATGAACATTTCTGTGAATTTTGTAACATAATGAGTTTAAAGCTGTTTAAACACTAATTGGAGCAAGGTCGTTTTCACATTCTCTGCGCTATATACATATGCTGCACAGTTGAAAGAAGCCTCCCATTGCATTTAATTTGCATCTAAAATATATAATTCAAACTGTCAAAACAACTTCGTTTTTTTTCAGCGGTGAATATGTTTTCCTTCTTTATTCCTTTTTTATTAAGAGGAAATTATGATTAATTGTTTATAGTGATGTGTTACAAAATGCGTTATAGGGTTTTGACCCCTCCCCCCCCCATCTCCCATTTAACTCACCATATAGATAAGTTAAACCTAGTGTTACGTTAGCTAAACACCTAAACCTAGCTTTTATTAAAAACATTACATTCAACGTTTGATCATCATTTTAATGTGTAATTTGGTAAATCAGAAATGAATCAATATTTTAATTTCCAAACAAAAACTCTTTATGAAAATCAATAAATAAATAACTGTCTCTAAAAGGAAAATTATGTGAAAAGTGTAAAAGAAGCTGTTTGTACTTTTTTCTTTTCTGATTATAAAAGAAAATCATTGTGTTTTATATTTTCAATTGGGGGTCTTCATCTATACCACTATTAGGAATGATTTCCATTTTCTGTAATAATGGATCAGACCCCCCCCCCCCAAATAATGCAGCATTATGCGGCACTGTATCCCCACCTCCTTTAGTATATAATGTAATATGTGTGTGGCTCCTGAAAGCGACTTTCACTCTGTAAAATTGATTTTTCAGAAAATTGTTATCATGAGAAAATTCTTAAAATATATATGTATATGTTAATTTCGATTGTTGCAAACTGGCTTAGAATTTTATATTACAGTGTTTATCATATTTAATTTCCAGTGTATGAATTTAGTTTTACATTAATATTGGTTTCTTTGATTTTAAAAGTGTTTGTACTGCATTTATTAGTTGGTTCTCTACTATATTATTTTACTATTCTTCTGCCAGTGGTCATAATAATTACAAAACCTTTTTTTCAAACGTAATATTTTAGTGCCTTTCCAAATAGTGATATAAAAAAATTTATACTGCAAAACAGTATTTCCCTCCCCTGTTCCCAAATTATTCTCTTACCACTAAATATTTGAAACTTTTATATTTAAATTCATTAAATTGTAAATACATTTTTTGAAAAAAAAAATATTTTGATGTACATAAACATAATTAATCTACTTTACTAGTTGTAATCTTCGTATAGTATTATAAAACTATTATTATTATAATTATGTTATTAATTGACAACTACTACGCACTTTGGATGCTTTTCTTAAGGATTTGGGGATTTTAAATGTGTATTTTTTTATAGAATATTACTTCAAAAGCGTATTGTTGAAAAATTATTATTCTAAAACACAGTTCTTAGTAATGGTTGTAAATTAAACATTTGTAAACATTTTTATAATAATTGCACAAGACAAATACATGTATTATTATTGTAATAGTTACATAATATTTTTATAATTTAATTGTAAACCATGAATAATGATAAATGAGTAATAACTGCAATATTTTTAAAGGACTAATTTATAGATATTGTTTATTATCATAAGTGTTTGTTTCATTGTCATTAAACCTAGAACTGGAAGGCAGTCTTCCTGAGCCACCAAGATTTTGTTGTTTTCGTGTGAAATATTTGTAAAAATGTATTTCCCCTTAAAAAAAACTGTGAGGGAAAAAGCTATTACTGGTATTTAATAACAATCTAAAGAATAATAAACTGTTCAATGAGTTTATTTCAAGTCCACAAGATCAAAAATAAGTTTCGTTTTATCCGTAAACATAAGAAACAGTAAAATGTTTAAAATATATGCACATTTTTAGACTTCTTGCTAAAAAAGTGGCTAAAATTTGTTTGCGGTTCTGTGATATGCAACCATAATGCAAGTGCTTTCACTTGCTGATTGCTTAAGCGATGAACCTGACGGAAAAAAGGAAACTTCTTTATTTCCTTTCATTAATTTAGTCCATCTGGAACTATGAAAGGAAGAATGATTTTTCAGGATTAATTTGGTAACTCTACCTGAATGTTGATTTATGCCAAAGAACAAAATCAAGTTACGTTGCATGTTGTTGAAATTGTAGGGATTTACCCAGTATTTTTTCTCCTAGCTCTACATCTGAACCAATATGTCACTTCAGTGGCTCAATTATAACTGAAGGCTCATATATAATTTGTGTTTCACTAAATTTTTAATGCTCATGTTGTACTGATTTACCACCCTCTGTTATGCACTGGCAACCATCATTGCAATATATCCTCTAATACAGGGGCTCCCAAACTTTTTGAGTCCACGCCCCCTCCTCTTAAGATGAAATCCTCCCATGTCCTCTTTAAACAATTTATTTATATATACTTACACAAGAAATTTGATATAACATTTCAAGTTTTAATTTACAAGGTCAATTTTAACTAATAAGAAAAAAATCTGTTAGTGTGATGCTTGAGCTTGCATTTCTTACACTAGCATGCCTACTAGAGGTTGCATTTTAGTAAGGGCATAACCCAAGTCATTAGCAACATCAGGTTTAACTTATTACTTTCCTTCTGGTCTTGTGCCCCCTGCTTTATGTCCCCCAGTTTAGGATGCAAAGTTCTAGTAAATATACCATATTGCATTAGTTTGAAACACCTATAGAAGTTTAATATTCACTTGAATTTAGGACTGGCAATAAATCTAAGCCGCTTTCAGTTTATGGAAGGCAAAATAAAGAAGTAATAGAAAAATCATTTTACCTGAAAACAAAATGAATAGTATTTCAGTGAATATGGATAGTGTATTGGACAATGATATTCTCTGACCTTGACTAGGAATGCACAATGATATATAATGACCTTGACTAGGAATATTATCCGAGTGGATAACTATTAAAATCAAAATGAACGTAAATTAATAATCCTTACATTTTTGAAAATCTAAAATGTCTTTAAAAAAATTTAAAGACTTGATATTAAAATCTCTAACATAATGATTTTCAAAACATTGTAGAGTTATCTAAAACTAATAATACAATATGTCAATATTTTAACCATTAATCAATTCACGTATGTATTATATTACAGCAGCAGGTGATGAATTAAATTTGAATGAAGGGTGTTATTGCAAATACAGGTGCTTAAAAATGGTTAATGATATATTAAATGTTTGTTGTATTTCTGATTTTTTTATTGAAAATGTTTAATGAATCTTAATTTTAATGTTAAATGTGTTGCAGTTTATCATACATTATGTGTATAGTTTTCCAGTTGTCTTGTTTATTATATTAACCCTTCCATACCTGTCTTAATATAAAGTGAATTATTTTGTTTACAAGGTCATAATGGGTCATACATGAACCATCAGAATGCTCGATTGTGTTTTTAAAAGAATTTGCCGTGAAATATATCTCTGTCATTAACTTATTATAATGAGTTAACACCTAGGATTTATTTTGTTTACAAGGTCATAATGGGTCATACATGGACTATCAGAATGCTTGATTGTGTTTCTAAAAGAATTTGCCGTGAAATACATCTCTGTCATTAACTTATTATAATGAGTTAACACCTAGGATTTATTTTGTTTACAAGGTCATAATGGCTCATACATGGACTATCAGAATGCTTGATTGTGTTTCTAAAAGAATTTGCCGTGAAATACATCTCTGTCATTAACTTATTATAATGAGTTAACACCTAGGATTTATTTTGTTTACAAGTTCATAATGGGCCATACATGGACCATCAGAATGCTTGAATGTGTTTCTAAAAAAATATGGTGTAAAATACATCTCTGTCATTAACTTATTATAATGAGTTATGGTGACAACACCAAGGCAGTTAATAAGAGTTAAATTTCTTGGATGCCCAACAGTTGACATAATATGCCAATGCTGATACAACGCTGGTTAATAACAAACCATTTGGGCGAGTGCCACAATCATATTTACAATTAAGACATTATAACTTAGTATTTCCTATTAGACTAAAGATTTAGCAAACTATGACTAATATGTATATTTTATAGTACACTTAATATATTCATATAATATTTGTGTGTTAATATTTTTTCCTAGTCAAATAAAATTAAACATATGTTGATATCTTATACTTGCTTATAGTAGCATTTACTTTTTGGTTTATTGAGGATCGCCACTTCGGAAGATGCGTTCCATTGTGAACTCTGACCATAAGTCAGTTTTTATAAATGAGTTTGAGACTGATTTAACAATGGGACACATCTTTCAAAACAGTCATCCTCAATAATCAAAACAGTAAGTGCTACTATTGACAAGTGTAACATACTAATTTATAAACATGAGAAGTATGTACAACTCACAATTATAAAAACTGTAATCTAAATTTAAAAAGTTTAAAATTTTTGTAATTAAAGTTTTGTTTGTGATAGCATCACTGAATATGATGATTTAATGTCATTGAAACGCGTTTGAGAATAAAGTTTTTATGATTGTGAGTTGTATATATGTCTTGTGTTTATAAACTTAATCTACAAGTCAGCTTGAATATTAATTATACTAATTTATGATCAAATGTTTTTAGTGAAAAACTAGTAGCTCAACTGAAGATGGAATTATATTATAATAATTAAGTATTTAAATTGATGGTAATATTTTTTAAGTATAGTTTTTTCTTTAAATTGTGATGTTGACCATTAATTTATTGGTCAGATATTTTGAAACAAATCATATTTTAGAAAACAGTATTTATTACAGCTGTTTTAAATATTACTTGGACCTATAGGTAGGAAGTTGAGTGGAGCTTAGGCAAAGTCCATTCTGTGGACTCACAATGTTGATGTCCTAGATGTAGACATACATCACTTATAGCATTTCGTACTTCATCTACTGGTGCCCCTTCACGAGGATAATTGAAGCAACCAGCATGACGGCATAAAATGTTTTTTACCTAGGCTAGTACAGAATTCTTATTGATCGTTCTAGTGCCAGCTAAGCTGGAACTACCTCTACTGCAAGACTACTAAGTAGCAAACAATGAGTCTGGAGTATTCCTTCTAGCTTGCAAAGTACTAGAGTATTTGTTTAACACTATTATCTTATAACAAAATTTAACCTGTGATTTCCTTATACACATTTGGATTTCATCTTCTTAAACAACAAAATGAAAATATGATGAATATGGAACAGGTTTTAAGGAAAAATACTATAGAGTAGGCTTTAAGGAGAAATAATATGGAATAGGCTTTAAGGAGAAGTATATCATGCAAGGATTCAGTACAAAAAGAATAAATTTAAGCAAAATTTCAAGATCTTTCAGTTCTAAATTTAATAGTTAAATATAGTAATAATTCCAAAGTCAATAAAAATATACTTTTGTATAGTAATTTTGCTAAAATTTATTGTTTAATTATAGGAAGCCAAGTAAAAGAACTGTAACCATTACATTACACACCTAGTGGGAACGAGATTGGACAAAATATATTAAGTTTTCAAATATACAGGCTACTTTATTTTATTATTTGTAAAATTTCCTTATGTATTTAAAATTTTTAATTAGTATAAATCCTAATTGAACTTTTTATTTAATTTCAAACTTTAGAGATTTATTTAGAAAAGACAGTTTTAAAGCACTTCTAGAGAGACGGCTATGAAGAAGCCTCTGAGAAATGACAAAACATACTTTAGAGACTAATAATTTTGCCCGGCCAGTTCATATCTAATCACTGTCTCAAGCTTAGTCTCCATTGTCAGTAATAGTTTTGTAGATAAAAGTTTAAAATTATATATTGGCTACTCATTTTAAAAAGTTCAAATTTTAGGCCTTAGAATTTGACTTTATTACTGTCAATCATACCAAACAACAATTGGATTTTTTTAAATATTGATTACATGGTAAAGAGATAAAAAAAACTTTGCTTTTCATGTAAGGAATTTTGTATCTCTATTTTTAAAATATTGATACATAATTCTTTGCGATGACTAAAAAGATCATGCTTTATGGATAAGATATGATAAACATATTAATATTATTTTATCTTATATTAAATATTAAACAACACTTTGGTATTGTATAGTGTTCAGAAAAAAATTTGTAGAAATTATTAAGTTTTTGTAATGCATTGGATGTACATGAGAGATACTGATTACTTCAAGAAACATTCTATTAAATATTCTATAACTAACATTTCCTTTACAATAAGTCGCTGGTTTCCCTTTTATTGCCACTGTAAAGGATTATTTCAATAAATATTCTACAACTAAAATTTCCTTTACAGTAAGTCACTGGTTTCCCTTTTATTGCTACTGTAACGGATTACGTCAAAAAAAATTCCATTAAATATTCTACAACTAAAATTTCCTTTACAGTAAGTCGCTGGTTTCCCTTTTATTGCCGCTGTAAAGGATTACTTCAAGAAACATTCCATTAAATATTCTACAACTAAAATTTCCTTTACAGTAAGTCGCTGGTTTCCCTTTTATTGCCGCTGTAAAGGATTACTTCAAGAAACATTCCATTAAATATTCTACAACTAAAATTTCCTTTACAGTATGTCACTCGTTTCCCTTTTATTGCCGCTGAAAAGGATTATTTCAAGAAACATTCCATTAAATATTCTACAACTAAAATTTCCTTTACAGTAAGTCGCTGGTTTCCCTTTTATTGCCACTGTAAAGGATTACTTACAGAAACATTCCATTACATATTGAATAAAGGAGTGTGTAATTTGTGCCTCATCGGTTAGTATATATAATTTATTTGGATTTAGTACTCAGTCCACTTTAACCTTCTGACGACACTAACTGTTAAGTTAGCAAAGGTTGTGCAACTATTCAATAGCAAGGGTTGTAGTTATTTATCAATAATACCAAATAAGATTTTATGACCCAAAACTACATTTTGGTGGAGTTTTCTAACTCCAGTTAACATTTGGGCCAAAGGGAACTGCAGAAAGCTTGTAGAATTATGTTTTAAACCATTATATAAAACTATTTTTAATACTAAAATAATAAGAGTTAGCTTTATAAGAATGTAATTTAACTTTAAATAATTTGTATTTAATGGTAGAGGGTGGTGTGAGGTTGGTTTGCTTAAAACAATATTGTTCAGCTTGAGCAACATTTCTTAGAAACAGATCACTGTGTCATAACTAAAATCAAACTGAGTAAAACTTAGAATTTCTACAATATTATTAGACATTATATCAGAAAAAATATTTTGGTTCTAAACAAAAGCCTTGTTAATTTGCTAGGCCAGATGGAATGTTCAAAAGAATTCCTTCCTAGTTCTCAGTTACATTTGTTATTGAAGTCAATTTAATTTTCTATAAAGAATTTCTGTGCTTTTTCAGCTTCATACCAACCCAGCATGTGAAATTGAATCCCTAGGGAAATAATCAGTGGTTGAGTTGTAAAATTCATCACATAATCTTTTTAAGTACCAAATGGCTCTGTCTTCTAAACCATGCCCTGAGTAAACTTTGGCTAGTAATGGAATTTATTTTAATAAATATTTTATTAGTGCCCAATTTAGAATCCATAACATATATCTGTTTAGTTTTAAACCAGGCTTTCAGTTACTAGCTTTCAAAATGAATTTTATTCAGTGGGTATAACGAACTAGCTAACTCAGGACCTTATAACGTAATCACAGGAAACTCGGAGCTATAATTGTGGATATTTAATCTGAAACCTAGTCTGTTTTTTAAAGCTTTCAGTTCTCCAGGAGATAAAAGATTGCAGGTGACTTGTATAGGGAAAATAAGTTGCATCAGTTCAAGGACGGCTCCAGAATAGATTTGTGGGGAAGCACAATGGCTGGAAAACTTTCAAAAATTAAGGGTTGGGAAATGAAATTTTTAACTATTCTTGTATTTAAAAACCACAGGAAATTTGCCATTTTTTCATCAAAACATAGATATCAAAATTATTATTTTGTATGTAATACAAAATATTGTTTAACTTTCGTCATTTCATTAGATGGCTCGGTCTGATAAGGAAGACGTGGAGTCGTAGTACACAGACTGTTAGCTGAGCCAGTACGGAACTAGCATGCCAGTGTTTATGCTGGGTAGAACTACCAGTGTTATCAGATGAATTTCTACACAAAACATTACAAAAAAGTAAAAACAATATACGTTGATTTAAAATAAAAGTCAAATGAATAATACGTTTTTATTAGTAGACTTGGGTAAATTTAAATGTGTTTCAAATATAAAAAATATTTTTCTAAAAAAAATAGTACCCAAATTCTCAGGGGGGGGGGCAATTGCCCTTCCCCTGGGGCCTCCCTTGCATTGAATAAACACTATAGCAAAACCACATAAAATTGTTATAAAGTCTAAAACAGCTTTGTGTTTATCCTTCTCATGAACATCAGAGTTCACTCAGGATGGAAAGACCTGGGTACTTGAAAGTGTTCATGATCTGTGATTGGATTTGGGAAATAGCTTCGGATCAGTATTTTGTTGTTTAATTTGAAAGTACTTATTAAGATCTAACTTTTAGGTTGATATTCCAAGTAAGTGGCACTAAATAACGGCATTGGCAAAAATGTATTTTTTTAAATTTTGATCACACTTTAATCATGTAAATTGTTGAACAAACCAGCTAAATAAAACTTCTCACTAGTGTGTGTGTCTGCATTTTCAATAAGTATATTTACTCCATATACATCTGTATAATTGAATGAGAGCTATAAATATCACAGTTGGTTTATTTTTTGTAAATTATTATTTTAACATTTTTTCCATGTATAAGTATTTGAAAATAATTGTAAGTGGTGATTTTAATAAAATCATAATTAAAAATTATAAAATAAAAATATCACCACTTGTAATTATAAATCTACAAATTTATAACAGTGGGAAGTTTACAGCGCAGTTGAAACAACTCTATAAATACATTATGTTTTGTTAATTAATTGTCCTTGTTTTAATGAATCCTGCTGGAAACACTAGTAAATGACATCATGTTATCTCACGAAGTTCAAGTTCTTCATGGCTTCTCAATATGTGCTTGATGTAAGTTTGAAATATAGTTTATATCTTTTAATACATTTATTTTTTTAGTTGCAAGTAATTCTGGAAGCGTTAGAGAACATTTCATATTCACTGACTGCAAAATCTTTTTTTAAAGTAAATAAATTCAGAATTTAGAGTTTGCTATCTTTTTGTATAAACTTATTGTTTACACTTTTACATGGGTTTAAAAAAGATTGTTTTCTACAAATTCTAATACTTGTTTTTATTAAACACTTTTAAATGTGTATAAACTTGCCTATATTGTATAAGTGCTACTATAGGCAAGTTTAAAACATTTAAAAGTGTTTAGTGATAACTAGTAGCTCACGTGAAGATGGAACCAACAAATACTTGTTTTCATATTATTTTATTTCTTAAAAAAATTAATGTTATTTACTGCAAACAGTTGTCAGCTTTTAATCAAACGAGAGAAGCCGGTTGAATATCGAGTCAAGTTTATTTATTTAGTGTGCATCTCTTGTTGTTCTTATTAAGGCTGAAAACAATTTTTACATTATACTATAAGTATGAATAAAAATACAAGTATACTCACAACAAAATTTTTTAATACCAAACCATCTTCAATGGAGTTTTAGTCAAAAAACAATATAATAAACCCACCTACATGGTGTGAAACATAATTCATATAAAATATAATTAAAAACCCGCACCAAAACTGAGAGGACAACAATATAAACACCTAAACAAAATAACCATACATAAAACAACAAAAGAAGAGAACATAGAACCATCATTAACTAATTCTTGGATGATTTGACTCAATATACAACCAACTTGTCATTTGTTCAATGATCATTTGGAGTATTGAAATAAACTTGTCAGCTTTTGTAATCAAATTTTTTTATGAAAAGAATTTTTAAAAAATATTTACATCAACTTTTCACAAACTTATTACCATATTTGAAAGCTATTTGACACATTTTTACAAAATTTAGACATTTCTAAACATAATTGAAAAAATTCTAAATTTAGAAAATCCAATATGTAAACTTAAACTACAGTTTAACCTTATTGAAATCTAGCATTACATATTATACTTTTGGAAAAAGCTAGTTTAATAAAAATTAACACACTGGCTATGAACATTTTACTAACATGTATTATTAAATTTGCACCCAAGCAAGAGAGAAATTCAAGGGGTAGGCCCTATTCATTTTTATAAAAATATTATTTTCCTTTAAATTGACCCTCTGTTTTAAAAATTTTAATATGTAAATACTATCTCCTACAGCATAGTACTTATTTTAAAATGTTTCATAGTTGTGTGTTTAAGGTTTAAAAATATTTTCTTACATCACTTATTTTACTATTTAAAATGAATAAAACATTACAGATATTTCTGATGGTTGATTTATACATTTTTAAAGACAAATAACACTCAAATATTATGTCCTAGAAAGTATAATATAAAGCAAGAAGAATCTATCTCCTTCATATGAGTTTGAAAACAAGGGATCACCAACAGTGATAATATGGAAGAGGCCCAATCTGCGGTTGTGTTAAAATTTTGAAGATAATTTATTTGTTTTATGAAAACAAAGTGTTCCTGATGGGATTCTTTAAAGGTGAGCCTTGAAAGTTATTTTGATCTAACTAATGATGTACTCAGGATTTTGTCAAGGGGGCTGTGGTGGGTTCCGGTTTGTTCACCCCCGTAGAAAATATTGAATTTTTACCACTCTAAAACTTATGTTTTTAAGCATAAGCAACATAAAAAATACTCAAATTGAGACTAAATCTGTGTTTTTTATGTCATAGTAAAGTAGGTTGTTTATTATTATTACATTATTTTCTATTGACTTTCATATTACCCTACACCTAAATTTCAGTTAAACATAATATTTTTTTGTCATTTTCAATTTATAAATTTCATTTTTTTCTCATGTTAAGGAGGGCCCCATAGCCCCTCCCTTGGGTGTGCCACTGGATCTAACAAACATATCTGTGATAAATTTATTTAATATAGCATCAACAACTTGAAGACCTGAATAAAAAAGTTTAGGCTACAGAACCATTACTGCCTAGTCTTAACCATTTTGCTTTATTCTGTTATAGATCTTACACTACAGTATTGTATAACTAAACGAAAATATCACAATTTCCTGTAGTTGGTGCAAACAGTTTCATTACCCTTGCATTGCTAATTCTACCAACAAAATTGCAACCTTATAACAAACAAATATCACTAAAATTAAGTTGATATTTTGTTCTCTATTATGATAAGGAAATTATGACTGCAAAATATTAATTGACTGAATGTTCTGATTTCATTTACTTATCACATGTTACTAACTAGCATCAGGAAAAGCTGTTATAATTATCATTATTATTACGTTAATGCAATTATTAAGTATACTTTTGAAGTGATACTTTTGTTTAGACCTACAGAATAAACTTTGGATTATTTAGAGTGTTAATCTAATCAATCCAAACCAGAATACTTATTGAATTTTCTACAACTTTTTAACAGGATTTTAAAAATCTTAAACTCCAACAGTAAAAAACTACTTAAAAATATAATTTGGGTATAACAACTGAAGCAGTTATTAATAGCACAGAAATGTTTAATTCAATAATTTTAAACATGGATATAAAAACTATGAGCATTGTGGTAATATTATAAATAATTCAACTCCCAATACAAGATATAATAAACAACTAAATTAACAAAGTTATCCAGATTTAATCCTCGTCTGAGGGTTATTCATTATAAGACTTTGTTACTTTAGATATTGATTACATCTTGTATTATGGTATTGGGTATTTTTTGAGTGTATCAATTTTAATTTTTTCAATTCCACATATGTTTTAATGAATATGATTAATAGTACAAAGAAATTATTTTGTAAAAATCAACATTCTCTGATATATATATATATATATATATATATATATATATATATATATATATATAGACCTATATATATATATATATTACGTTATCCGTAGTTTTTCCGTAGTTAATATGAAGTTAATATATTACTATTGTAAGTAATTTTATCCACCATTAAGTGCAATGATTTTACCTTGACCGAAAGGCGCCTCATCACACAAGGTAAAATCATTGCACTTAATGGTGGATAAAATTACTTACAATAGTAATATATTAACTTCATATATATTTATATATATATATATATATATATATATATATATATATATATATATATATATATATAAAGTTTCTCCGAAATTGTTTATTTTTCAAAAATATTTTTTAATGGTTTTTCTATGCTAATAATTTTTTCATATAATAACACTGTTTTCTTGTATTCACTTATCACGTACATTTTAATGTATAATACGGGCCCAGCTAACTGTGCACTTGCTCACTCCCGCTTTCTCGTGCACTACCACTTCTGAAAACATGCTACATTTCAGAATGTTCTATACACATCAACAACTTTTGCATCGGATATGTTTACACATATTTAAAGATTATTTCATACCGAAGCTAATTTATCATCGAATTTATCTACTATAGACCGTCACATGCAAGCTAGTGTTTTGACAGTCCTTATAATGTTTATAAGAAATAAATATTTATACTGACTCAACGCAGCCCTCCCGTCTAGCCTATTGCGATCTCTCAAGGCCAAGAGCACGGTTAAATGTTCCCGACTTAAGGAAACATCGTACTTTGTATATTTGTGAGTCGACCAGTGGCGGCTAGTGGGCAGGCGCTACCCACAAACTAGAGATCAATAGCAAAAAGGAAATATATTTATGAATTATTTAAGATTTATGTACATTGTTACGAGCGATTGGTTTCAAGGTCTGACGGGGTGGGTTATGCTCCCCCAAGTCTCTAGTCTGGGAGTTGGCCTTTTGGTAAGGCCAACCGAAAATGGATAAAGGTCCGATTGCATTATCTGGACCGAACTAATCAGACGGGGTACTGAGGTACTGAAACCTGGCCGTTTGGAAGCTTCTACTGGTCCCGAGTAATTCTGGAAAAGCGGTCAAACTGCTGTCACTAGTGGAGTTCGTCTCGTTCCAGTGGCTTGCCACTGTCCAGTCAAGGCGTTATGGCAAGGTCGAAAGACTCTTGCATACTGGTACCACGGGTCGATGCACAAGCCCCCCTTCGTCTTGGGCCTGACGCTAGTCACCCGGACGGGAGTCACGAGTTTGAGGTTGGATTCGTGGTGTCAGAGGTATCATTAACTAGACTGTAGATCCCCAAACCTTATTTCTAAAACTGTGTTCTTGGCAAAGGAGATAAAAGCTGAGCTTTAGGTGCTCCCTTGCTACATTCTTCCGTTTCAACCTCTTTTATTTTCTTCAACTTTTTACAAACACACTGTTATGAGCGATTATTTATCATATAACATGACCCTTCATTATAAATAATAATAAAAACACCAGAACCACAGAGACCGTTTGGCCGTTCGCTCAGTCGTAGATAGCCTCGTTCGGCCTGGTTGCAGGGAAACCTGCAACACCCAGTGACGTCACTCCTAGTGGAGAAAAAGCATTGAAAGAAAAACAGCTAAGCAGCGCCGTAAGGCTCCTTACGTTGAAGCCCGGGAATGTTCGGTTAAGATCGGATCCGTCCGAAGAGACGCATCTCTGCTCCGAGTTTCTAGTTAATTGAATAAGTTCTATTTCTTTATTTTATTTATTTTTATTGGTTTAATAATTTGGATCTTAGTAGAATTTGTTGACCTTCACAGTTAAGAATTAATTGAGATATGTTTCTTAATAAATTATCCGCGTTAACCCACACATACTATACCTATAGACATTTTTACAGTATACAGTAGTGCATATACACAGATACGTGAATTGCATAAGTACATCATATAAGCTACTGTATATTCTTTAACATATTACAATACAGTACGTAAGTATTGTTATGTACAATACGCCCATTGTGATTACGGTTTTAACCTACCATCACAGTGTACAATACTCCATTCTATTTCTGGTTATTAACATCAAGAGTTTCTTATAAAACGCAATGGCAATCATTTGACTTTGAGAACCTATTTAATAGAGCTGTACAGCGAGTATGTATGAATGGTACACTTCACAATTTATACGTTACAGAAAATTACTACGTACTAAGAGAAGTTTCAAGTTGAAGTTAAGAACAAAAAGTTTTTAGTCAGAAACATTTCCATTTGAAAGTGAAAAAGACTCGGTGTTCCAAAAAGGAACAGTCTATTACGTTTAGTGATGCTGACGATGTGGATTGGACAGATGAATTATCGAATTAGTAATTATTTTTACTTGATAAAAAAACATGACAGGGGATGCAGTTTTTCATTTCGCTGAAGAAGGTAGATAATAAAATCCGTAAACTTTAATTGCACGTTCCATAAGTGGGACGTAATCCATTATTTTTTCTTTCAAAATTTGTACTATCCGGAAAACTTCTCCAAATTTGTCCAATGTCCTTGTCAGAGACGACTGTTTAAGATCGGTTGAACATTAACTATTCTTCGATTCTCAACGTGACAGCATACCGTGGGTGATTGGAACCGCTGGTATCGATACTGTGCACACGGAGGCACAACTGTGTGTGTATATATATATAAATATAATATACGTTTTCTTGTTTAATAATTTAAAACAACATAGGTTATTCAAATACAAGAATATTTATTAATTTATATCCAAAGCTTTTCGTCGGTAAACAGTACCAACATCATCCAATAGTATATATATATATATATATATATAGAGAGAGAGAGAGAGAGAGAGAGAGAGAGAGACCCGAAGTTTAAAGGTAGCAACATAAAATTCGCATATAATACTAATAAGAAATTAATGAATAATAATAATATTATTAATATGCATGAAAAAACGGTGTATATAAATTAGAATGTGATTATTGTAACAAAGTTTATATAGGACAAACTAAGAAAAAACTTAGGACAAACTAAGAAAAAAAAGATAGATATAAAGAGCATTTTAATGCATATAAAAAGCCAGAAATTTATAAATCAAATTTTGCTAGTCATTGTATTAATAATAATCACTTATTTCCTAATATAGATAATATGATACTTGTAAAAGAAATTAACAAAGGTCTGAGAATGAATATTTATGAAGCTTTAGAAATACATAAATATAATACTAATAATGAATTGATAAATGAACAAATACAAGTAAAATCTAAATTTAATAATATATTCAGTGTTTGTAATGTTAGGGCAGCAAAATAAAAAATTTTAACAACATTGTAATTGATTTGGCATAACTATTTATTTGATCTAATTTGCACATATGTTAAATTTAATAGTTTAATATTCCTGATGATGTTGGTACTGTTAGCCAACGAAAAGCTTTGAATTGTAAATTCAATTATAATTCTTGTATTTGTATTTTGACTTATGTTCTTTATTAATACACAAGAATACATATTGCGATATATATATATATATATATATATATATATATATATATATATATCTACCAGGCGCTCTTAATAATCTATTACCTTTTACTAAGCCCACAATGTTATCCTCAGCCATCGTAATTAGAAACGTCATTAAGTTTTTCTTTCATAACAACGTCCAACTTTCTATGCCTTCTTTATGGCAGAGTTTCTTATATCTTCACTTTAAACATGGTCATCTCTCTTGAGTAGACTAGCAGTCAGAAATTCTTCCGTGAGAGGGATTTGTATGAAGGGCGGAACTAAATTATACCCCGTGGCAAAATTTTTAAGATTGAATAATGTTTCACACAACTAAAACACATAAAATTAGACACAAGTTGTAAAAATGAGTGAGTTGGACGTAAAGAGTGGCGCTACCCTATGCACTAGGCTGCACATACAATGTAGTGTTTATTCAGGAAATCAGAGTAAAGAGTTACAAGAAATAACAAGCTGGTAAAATTTTCGTTTTCTCAAAGCAATTCGATAAAGACATCGCGTGAATGAAACTTCACTGCAAGAACTTTGCAAACGCGAACTTCTTGGACGTCTGTAAGCCACAGCTAGCAAGATTGTATTTCCCAATTATGCGGCCGTCGCCAACGAGGTTAAAATATTTACGCATTTTACTATCACTGTTTCAGCATATTATTCGGATTTTGACATCCAGCTGATCAAGAAGGCTGGCGTAATATTCACTCGTAATAGGTCTGCCTTTTACAAGGTTAGCAATTAACAAGATCCCTTTGACATCCCAAAACTCACTGGGCATGACCTTTCCATCAGATCCGATCGACTTCGTTTTCTTTGGCGCTTCCATCCACTGGTGTTTAGTTACGGGCGTGTAGTGGTAGACCCATGTCTGATCCATGGTGACAAATCGCCGCACAAAATCAGTCGGATCCTTCTTGAATAGGTTCAAACATTGCTGTGAATGTTGTTCGCGAATTTACTTTTGATCTGCATTCAGCAAATGCAACAGCCCCCTTGAGCAGAGCTTTCGCATCGCTAATTCTTCGTTCAAGATGTATTGCTACCTTCCTTCTGATATCCCCACAGCCTCAGCTATCTCACGCACCTTTACTCTTCTATCGTAGAACATATCACACCGAATATCTTTCACCTTTTCGATAGTTTCCGGCGTGGTTGCAGTTTTTGGGCGTCCTTCATGTGACGCATCTTCCAACAACTTACGACCACGTTTAAATTAAACTGCAGACTTTTTGACTGTTGACATTGAAGGAGCAGAGTTCCCGTACACTTTTATCAACTTTGGATCAATTAAATTAGGGGTTAATCCATCCAAAACACAAAATTTTATCGCCTCACAACACTCTAGTTTATCTATTTTAACGAAAATTATGCAAGATGTCTACTAAAAAATTCCTCTACACAAACTCCTTGAGCGAACAAGTTAAAGCTTGTCAGATGAACTAATGACATGTGCACGCAGGCAGGGAAGATAAATTTTCACTGATTGGAATGCCATCTCTGGGTCAGGCCAAGAACTTTTCACCCTACCCTCGTATAATACGCTACGAATTATAAATAAAATTTATAGCTCCCAAAATTATAGCTATAAATTAAAACTAATTATATGTCACTTTATGTTTACTTTATAATGGGTCGTCATAAACCAAGTTAACCTTAAACTATAGACTAATCAAATTGTCTTTGCGAATCATCCGGTCCGATTTCTTTTATATCCCTATAGTCTACTCTCGTACATCTATTTGTCAAGAAGGTTACGTTTTGAAGTTAAACGTCAAAACATAAATTGAATTAAGGATAGAATGTACAGTATTACAATATCAAGACTTGAATTAGAAAGCAGAAGTAAATTCGAAATTAAAAAATCGTGTTAAATTATTGAGTAAGTTATGGCCTACATACTCGCAGCAATAAAAGTGGAATTAATAATTGTAGGCTTTAAAGGTGATCAATAATATACATACAGGTCTATTATTACTTATAAATAACCTGTTGTTAATACATATATTACAATAATTACGTATGCGAATATTGAAAATGTCAAAATAAAACGAGTTTCTGTAGCTGGGGGGGAAATAGAAATATGCTGAAGAGAAAAGATGCCAGTACAAGGAGGGATAAACAGATGCTCACAATGCTTGTCGATATTTTTCAGCAGACGCGTTTGTATTGCTCAGGCGTGTTATATTGGTGTGAGTCTGTGGTGCATGCAGTGGCGTAGCCAGGGGGGGCACTGGTGGCAAACACCAAACCAATTAGTTTTAGCAAAAGAAATTAACCTATAAAATAGCGGTAGGTTTTTAGCAAAACAGCTTCCCGACTACCCAACAATTTTAAAATTTTAAGTGTAAAAATATCATGAAATATGTTTCCTAGAGATTAAAATATTCGACATTTCCCCAAGGAGGTTCCCCCAAACCATGTCCTGACTACGCCCCTGGGTA